>APFE030468857.1:0-18755 GCA_000404065.3 Pinus taeda
ATTTTCTGGGGCGCTGCCCCGGACCCCATAAAGTGGGGTTACGGGTACTCCTCAAACCCCCTGTTAACTATGTGGAAAGAATATAACACAACCCAACATCCCTTGGAGTATGATTTCTTACTTAGCAAAAATAAAGTTGTCCAATGCTAAAAATGATAAAAAAAATTGTTAGCTATTTCTTAGATGCATTTTTATCATTGGTGTTTGGTGTCTCTTCCTTTATTTTCGCTCTAATTTCCCATGCATACATATTATTGTCTCTTCATATTCATTTTCTCCTATTTTCCTTTGTTCTTTAATTAATTTCCATTTATTTTCCTTTGCATTTTACCAATGCCAATGCCATTTTCCATATCCATTAATTAACCACAATTGATGCCCATTTTTAATGTTTCTCCCTCCATTCAAATGGAATATGTGTCCAGTGACCTTGGTCTTATTTCTCCTTTATAATGTCCTTCCATTTACATGGAAAATAAACCTGGGGCTATTACAAACCCCTCTCCCTTGGAGGAACACCATCCTTGGTGTTCTACGACACTTATGACCAGCCAAAATTGTTGAAAACAAAACATAATGCTTATTGCAGCTTTCGAACACAACTCATTACAGTATTTACAATAAAAAACTGTTGAAAACATGAAAAACATACTGCTTATTGGAGCTTTATAAACATTAATCATTGCAGAATTTATAATGATAATATGTGTGTGTGTGTGTGTGTGTACAAAAAACGCATTTGCTTCAACCAGCAAATAAAGAAGGATATAATTCCCGCAACTAATCAATCATCTCCCATGTAGATTCATCGGGTCCAAAGTGTTTCATATTCACTTTAACTTTCTCTATTGCTTGGTTCTGGAGCATGATTTGTTTCCTCTAAAATATGAATTATGGCTTTGGCTTGAACTTTCCCTCTAGTTCCACCAACAATATTGATCAATCAATCACATTATTAACAACTTATATATATCTCTTGAGCAATGAAACATGGAAAACATCATGAATTTCACTGATGGAGCTAGAGAAAGTCTATATGTCGTTGTTCCAATCCTCTCGAGGATCTCAAAAGGACCACAATATCGCGGTGCCATCCTGGCACATGACCCAATTCTCAAGGACCTATTCTTGGGCTTGATGTGTAAGTACACATTCTTCCCAACTTGAAACTCCTTGAATGATCTATGTTGATCTACATAAATCTTCTACATGTCGTGTGCTATCTTCACATTCATTTCAATAACTTTCATCTCCCGCTCCATCTCTACCAACATATCTGGTCCAATAAACACCCTAATCACTACATCACTCTAACTGATATGAGTATTAAAACTCGACCTGTAGAGAACCTCAAATAGACTAATATTCAAGGATTCCTTATACCCATTATTATAAGAAAACTCCACCAGTGGAAGATACTCCTCCAACTTCCTCTACTGATGCATTACATACATCATCAACATATCATCAAGGATATTATTAATGTTCTATGTCTATCTATCTGTTTACGGATGATGAGTTATACTAAAGGCTAACTTTGTCCCCAAACCTACAAAAAATTCCTTCCAAAACGTGGAAGTGAATTTTTCATCTCTATCAAATATAATATTCTTGGGAACTCCATGCAACCTCATTATCTCCTTGATGAATACTTGGGCTACTGTGCTAGCTGAATTAGTAGACTTTACTGAAATGAAGTGAGCTACCTTGTTCAACCTATCAACCACAACCACGATGGAGTCATGTTGCCTTGATGTCTTAGGAATACCTATAATTAAATCCATGGAAATGACCCCCCATTTCCATTCTAGAATTCGAATAGGCTACAACAAACCAATTGGATGCTTGCATTCATATTTTATCTGCTAATTGTCCAAACACTTGACAACAAACTCAACCACCTATTTCTTCATATTCGTCCAATAGTAGAACTCTCTCAAAATAATCTTCTTGAACTCATTTCTATTTGGCATATAGATCGTGCTCCTAAATCTGACCAAGCTATTTGTTTTGAGGAGATACTCCTCATCCCAATCACCCTCACCCTCCTACTGCAATCTCTACTTCTATTGATAATACTTATCATCATGTTTCCCTACCTATAAGATATGCTCTTGTAAATTTTTCCCATAAGATCTCACAACTGAAATATGATTCAATTTTACTCTCCTACTGAGAGCATCCACAAACTTGTTATCCTTTCCCTTGATGTACCTAATATCAAATTGAAACTCACTGAGAGTAGCCAACCACCTAGCTTTCCCAGCATTCATATTGGGTTGGTCAAAAAAAAACCTCAATCCACTATGATCACTCATTAAGAGGAACCTCCTACCAAGGAGACAATTCCTCGACATCTTCAATGCATGAACGATAGTTTCCAACTCAAGATCATGAGTGACATAGACCTGCTCATTCTCATTCATCGTATGTGATTCATAGCAAACCACCTACCCTTTAAGCATTAGGACTCCAAAAATTCCTTCCCTATGTGCATTTTTACAAACCACAAACTCCTTTTCAAGATCTACAATCTTAAAAATTGGAGCATTGGTAAGCAAATACTTCAACTGATCAAAACTAGTTGCACACTCAACAGTCCATTCAAACTTCTTTCCTTTCCTCTACAAAAATGTGATAAGGTATCCAATATTAGAGAAAATCACTAATGAACCTCCTGTAATAACCTACTAGTCTCATGAATGATTTTACCTCATCAATATTCTTTGGATCTAGCCACTCCATGATAGCCTTAATATTTTTTAGGTCCACCACTATCCCCTCCATGGAAACAACATGTCCTAAGTAATGAATCTGAGTTTGAAAGAAGCTACACCTGTTGAGCTTGGCATAAAACTTATTTTCTCTCAACAATGTCAGTATTATTGTCAGGTGCTCTATATGCTCCTCCTCATTCTTGGAATATACCAATATATCATCAACAAATAATATCACAAACTTGTCTAGATAAGGGCACAACACATTGTTCATCAAACACATGAATGTGGTTGGAGCATTGGTAACACCAAAATGAGCCACCACAAACTCATAGTACCCATACCTTGTACGATATGAAATATTGTGGATATATTCTTCTTTGCTGCGCACTTGATGATATCCTAATCTTAGATCAATCTTTGAAAATACTGCTACACACTTTAGTTGAACAAACAAATCATCAATCTAAGGCAATGGATACTTTTTCTTGATAGTCGCCTTGTAATCTATGCACAATCTGAGAGTGCCATCTTTTTTCTTTACAAACAGCATTGGCGCACCCCAAGGAGACACATTTGGCCTTATGTATCCCTTATCAAGCATCTCTTTAAACTATAACTTCAATTCCATAACTCACGAGTGCTCATCCTATATGATTCCTTAGATGTTGTTTTTCTTCTTGGTACCAACTCGATAGATAAATCCACCTCTCTATGAGGAAGTAGCTCTAGAATCTATGCAAGAAACACGTCCTCAAACTGTTGCAAAAAATGATACCTCCCCGGGACTTCATCATCATCAACATCCTTCCTTTTGTCACTAGAAACATGAATTTCAAACAATACACACCCTTTCCCATAGTTGCACTTAGCTTGCATAGATGACCCATTCTCAATGATGTAGGCTTTGTATTTCCCTAAAAGATTCTCTTTTCTCCATCATCATCTAGGCACTCAATGTGCTTCTCATAACAATCTACCTTAGGCTTGTGAGTAAATAGCCAGCTCATGCTCCTAAGCATACTATATGCACCCAATGGAAGCACATTTATGTGTGTTATTGTAGGAATGCCATTAAGATAAAATTTACAATACTTCACCCAATGATGAACTCTTCTCTTGATCACTATATCCAACTGCACTAACAAATATTTTGCATGCACTAACTGGGTGTGTTGTTGTAGGCATACCATTAAGCTAAAATGTACAATTGCACCCAATGACGAACTCTTCTCTTGGTCACTATATCCAATTGGACTAACTAATATTCTGCATGCAATTCTTTATTCAAGTGACATTGGTCCACCAGGTCAGGACTAACATAGCGATACTTAGATCTAGGATCAATAAAAATGGAAACAACTTTATCACAAAGCTTACCTTCCATCTCAATAATAGTTGCTTGATGGTTTATCTTCCTGTTATCAAGTGTTGCATAGATCTGGGGAATGCTTTGATTTACAACCCTAATTGTATGCGCTTCCTGAGCACTATAGATAAGTGGCCTGCCACCCTGGTATAACGGATAATCCTTCTTGCAAAGGTATTTACCACAAATCCAACACTTCAATAGTTCCCTGCCACTACCTTTATTTTGCTACTCTCCAGGATTGATCTAGCTGGATGTTGGTGGCCACCCACCTATCCCATTTGGACCCCCACAGCTGTCTCTTTCAGCTTTTTCAGTTTCCTAAATTGTAGCACAATTTACTATTTTTAGCCATTTTTCTGGTCTTGAACTTCTGGAGCCGTTTTGAAGCCCTAAACGACGTTTTTTGGGAAATTTGGGGGCAACATGGATCCACAAATTGATTTTTCCCTTCCCAAAGTGGTAGTGCTCATATAGATCTTTCTAACGAGCTATTGTACGCATCAAACAGAGATCGGGTGCCAACGTTACAACCCCGGGAAGTTGATGTACCAACTTACCCAAAACGAGGCCCAAAATTTGTCGTTTCATCTTCTACGGTTAGGTTTTGGGATGATAAGGGCTTTTCATTGTTTCTCAACAATAAATAGGCCTTCGAGCCTCTTTGTAACATAGTTCAAAGGCATGTAGCCACCACATCTCTTCTCAGAGATAAGCTACCATCGCCCTAGCTGTTCATTTCCATTTTCTATTTGTAAGCATATCTCAGTATTTTACATTAATGAAATGAAGTATTATTTCCACTGCATCTTTGTGTTTATGGTTACCTCTGTAATTTTTTGTGTTCCTATTTAAATCTGGATCAAGGATGAGACCCATGTCCTTTCTCAGCTACATTGAACTTCTTATGAGGGGCTACATTTTCCTTCTCACTTGCATCCTGAGATCTTCCTCACATTTTCGGCACATTTTCCTTTAGTATTCTCATTACCTTTCCAATCATGCTTGAAATCAAGCTTGCACTTTGACTATTCATGAAAATGCTTCAAGTTTCTAATAGCTTCCTCCAATGACAAAGGTTCATCAAACTCAATTGATTCTTTGAATGACAATGGAAATACACTAATGAACCTTTGGATCTTTTATTTCGCATCCTTGATATAACGAACACACCTCAACAACTCTATAAATTTGGTCATATACTCTTCATCTGCAATATAACACATCTTGAGATCATAAAACTTCTCGGCCTTTCCATCATAATATCTCTCAAACATGTACTTCTTCCTAAAGAGTCTTCCAAAATCATCCCAAGTTATATTTTCTTCTTATATGCCTCTAACATTATTAATATCTTCCCAGCAAATATATTATTTTCCTTTGATACTAAAGGTAGCTATCTTAGCTTTATGTTCTTTGAGTAATCATGCAATCTGAAAAATTCTTCATCACAAGAAGCCATGCTTCTACATCATTTGATTTCTTTATTTTCCCATAAAAAGTAGGAGAGTTGGCTTTCTTGAATTCCTCTGGAAATTAGTCGCTCCTCCTATGATGTTAGTGGTGATGGTGATGATGTCTCTTGGAAGAACAACTAGAATAAAACCCATGAATATCAGTCTTCTTCTTAGGTGTATCTAAGAGTCTACCACTCTTCACTATATCATAACTATCCATCTTGTATATTTCCTGAGACCTTCTTCCATCAGCCCCATTAGTATTTTCCTCTTTCCTATCTCCATGACTAATCCCCAGTTGTCCCTGCTTCTATATTTTTGGAAGGCTTTGAAGAATCACTACATTGACTTTGGATTTCTTTTCTTGAGCTTTCACAAGCCTTTCTTGTGCTTCAATCAACCTCTCATTATAAGCTTTAGAACTTATGATATCTACCGTCAGACTCCTCAGTGTATCTTCTAGATCACGAGAATATTCCTCTCCTTGTTGCTCAATTGACTTCTCCCATACCATTGATTTCACTTTAGGCCTATATGGGGAGTCATGTGAAGTATAATCCATCATTTTTCATCTCATATTTTGGCCTTCTATTTCCTACAATAAACCGTGTTAGAAAAAACAAATAAAATACATAATCAAAATCACACCTCAATGTATCTCAAGGGAGGCTATTACATATGCACAAGTTAGTCCATATTAGCACAATATATAATAATAGCAACATTATATCAATAGCATGCATGAATCAAAATGACCATTCAAAACTAAAACGATAATTGCATGCATGATAACCATAACCATTTGCATTCACCTCAATGTCCAATGTTATAAACCCTGCTTTAGTACCACTCTATAACACCAGTGTCAAAGAAAGGTTTACAAAGAATGGAACTGATTTGATACTACCCTGTAACAAACCACCCCACATTTACCCACTTTTACAAGCTCTCCAGGGTAAACATGAGTTGACAGTTACTATGCAACACCCAACATCCAAGTTCCAGTTATGGAAGTGGGGCCTAGTGTCTTGAAACTTTACAGCAATATCCTAGGGACACCTGATCACCCAAATGTTAAACAAAACCCACTGGTGATCCTTCCTTGAGCTAGACCTTTCTTTTTGCATGACCTTATAGCCCAGCTACATGCATTGTAATCCTTCCATGTGGTCGGAAGGGTTTAGTCGCATGCACAAACCATCCTCCATGTGGGTACAGTTGACATTCCTCGCTTTTGTGCCTACATTCGTGGATTTAGTGCTTGAATTCTAGGCTAGTCTATAGCCCATTTCCCAAAACTCCCCATACTAGAATCAAGTCTAAGATAATCACAAGTCTACGTAATATATACTAGCACTCAAATATCTCCCAAACTTGCCAAAAACATGATAAACATTTAGATAAACATATGGTAAGCATAGTAGCTACAGGCCATGAATGCATATTTTTTCATTTTCTCATTAATTCCATCAGAGAATCATCAAGAAGCCTCACTTCCCTCTCAAGATAGCTACAATAACACTTGTTAGCTCGTACATTTATATAATCATTCAATAAATTATTGAATCATGAACAAGATCCATAACAAGAGAAGATCATTTAACCATGCCTATAACCAGCATTTAACCAAAATGAAGCCATGAAAACCTAGTCATAAAATAAACACAATAACCAATAGATGTGCTCATTGATATCAATAAGAAATAACACATGATAACATATGCATTAAGCCAATCAAATCAGGGACTTCCACATATCACCCAAACATAGATTGGGCTGAACCAAATATCTCTTTCATTCAATCACCTCGGTGCCATATTCCAAGCATGAATGTGGGATCTCGTTGGATAAACTAAAACAAAGCCAACCAAGGAATCTAGAGGATGAACCATCTCAACCCTCAACCACAGTGATTTCACTTAAATTGGTCCAAAAATCACTAAACCAACATAATCTTGGATGCTTTATAATTTCTTCACCATACTCAGTGGAATTTTCCTGTCTCCACCCACCTATCAAGGGCTTCTAGGAGAAAACCATCTCTACCCCCAACCCTTTGGATTCTCCTAATACCACCTCACCCAGATCCAAAATCTTTTAGAAATATAAAGCTATCCACACCATGGCTATCCATGAAATTGGAAAGAAATGTTGTAACCACTTTCAATTCAATAAAATCCCATGCTAATGACAACAAAGTAATCATGTAAACCAAATTCATGCACCATGCATTCAAATCCCAACAAGGAAATCACACATGCAACCTATTACCTACAATTTTTTCATGTTTTAGTTGCTCTTCCAATTTTCTCCTTGCGCTTTCTTGCTTTCCTTTATTTGTCCTTTGCTTTCTTCCTCTCTCTCTTTGAGTACAATTTCTCCCTTAACAAAAATAAAGTTTTGCAAAGCTTAAACTAATCAAAATTTGTCAGTTGTTTCTCATATGCCTTTTTATCATTGATGTATGGTGTCTCTTTGTAATAGCCCCTAGTTGATTTCCATGTAAAAACGAATAAGGCCAAGGTCACGGGACACATATTGCAAGTTGAATGGTGGGAAAAACATCCTAGTGGGTGTTCATTTTGGTTAATTAATGGCTATGGAAATTTGCAAAGGAAGTAGAAAATGAAAAGAGGCAATAATTGGCATTTTATTTATGTAATAAAGGAAAATAGGATAAAAGGAAGGTGAAGAGACACGGATTTGCATGAGAGGTAAATTGAAGGAAAACTAAAGAAAATTGAAAAAAATAAAGGCTTCACTGATAAAAATTCTTCTCAGAATCAGTTTATGGCCTTTTGACAGTTTTTGGATGGAGTTCTTCTATTCTCTCACTCTCTTATACTCTTGCATACTTATAGTTTCTTGGAGAATTATGGCACACTTTGGATTTGGAGAAAGATGGCAAGGGAAAAGCAATAAAATGCAAGGGGACAAATGGATGAGCGGATACAACTAGATTTCCTTGGAGTTATCAAGTTGCATGTATGATTTCCTATGCATGGAATATGCATGTGTTTGTTTGGTTATGATTTTTCATTGGCATGGAGGATTGTATGATTAATAGTGGTTTTCCTAGCCTTGCCATTACCTAGATAGCCATGGTGTTGTGGGTTTCCCACTTTATTATTCTTGATTGGTGCTCATGTTCCTTATGGTTGTGGGTTGAGTTATTATTTCCTGGAGCCTTGGTTGGAAAAACACTCTGGAAGCCCTAAAACAACTTGGGTTAAGTTACTAGTCCTAGAAGCCTTGGTTGGAAAAATGATCTAGATCCCTTGGTGGGTTGAGTTACTAGCCCTGAAGCCTTGGTTGGACAAACTCTTTGGATCTCTCTGAAAACTATGGGTTGAGTTACTAGTCTTGGAGCCGAGTTGGAACAAATTCTCTAGATCCCTGGATAGCTTGGGTAGAGGCCAATCTAGTTGGTGTTTAATTATGTAAAGACCGTGAGTCAAAATCACTAGTTAAGGGTTGAGTTGGTTTTGCCTCTAGAAGCCCTAGCTTGGTTTTGGTTGGTTTATTCCATGAAATCCCACATTCATGCTTGGAATATGGTATTGGGTTGATTAGTTGAAAGAAATATTTGGTTCAGCCCAATATATGGTCGAGTGGTATGCGGAAGTCCTTGACTTGGTTAGAATTCTCATATATTAATAAGAATTATTATTTTGTTGTGATTCATGTATATATGTTGGAAATATGATGGTGATATTATGTTTGAGTTGTCATGGTTTGCATGTTTGTTAATTCTTATTATATGATGTTTATATGTTGTGTATATTCTATAGCTCTTGTCATGAGTTGTTTATCTATTGATTGTTAAATGAATGTCAGAGCTAACAAATGTTATTGATGATATTACGAGAAGTATTAGACCTTCTTGATGAATATTAGATAAGTTTCAAAACCCTTTGTTTAGATATGCATTCTTGAACTCTGGATTACATGTTCTTCATGTGTTTAATGGAATTCCTATCATGGTTAGGCCTTTTTAGGTCAAGTTCTTGTCAAAGTTTTGCATTAATGGATTTTTCCTTGTGTCATTCATCATTCTGTAAAGTTCTACCAAGTTCTGGGCGGAGGTTTGGATCCTACCCCTGAAAAGGTGGCTCATATCTCAAGAGCATATGCACAGAATTGGGTAATTTAGACTATAGCAACTGGGTGGAAGGGTTATCCATGTGACTAGAGGCTTACATTTGTTGGCCTACCTTGTTATGCAAGAAACTGGGAGTCGAGGTCAGTGAAAAACAAAGTTAGCTTAGGCTTTGGGCACCTAGAGTGGTTGTTTGGCTCCTAGGGGTCCTGTAGATCTTGAAGAAGGTCAGTAAGTTTCAATTTTTCGGCCTCACTTTTTTAATTGTATCTAGGAGGTCAGTTCATATCATAGTAATTGTTCATCACATGTTTACCCGAGTAGACCAATGAACTTTGGTAAATGTGGGAGGAGGTGTTTACACTCTTCCTTTCCCTTTCCTCTTTCCTTTTATTTTCCTTTATGTTCTCTTTAATTTCCCTTGCATGCATATTCTTGTCTCTTCATCTTCCTTTTCTCCTATTTTCCTTTATTCTTGAATTAATTGCAATTTATTTTCCTTTTCCTTTTTCTAGTGACAATCTCAATTTCCATAACCATTAATTAACCACAAGTGATGCCCACTTTTGATGTTTTTCCCTCCATTCATCTTGGAATATGTGTCCCATGACCTTGGCCTTATTTTTCCTTTATATTGTACTTCCATTTACATGGAAAATCAACCCTGGGTTGTTACAATACCAACCCATAAATCGACATTGTAAACTATTGAAAATAGGTTTCGGATTGACACATTGCAAAGCCAAGTCCGAAGAGGAAGGAATATATCATCTAATGTAATTAGGAACTCATCATCATATGTATTAGTGGAAACATGGATGTCAAGTTGATGGTTTCCCAAAGTCTTAACTTGAATGTAGGGCTCAGAATCATTTGAAAGGCTATCAAGGTTACAAGATAAATGATCATCTAGAGATGCAAAATTATTATCTTTAAAGAGGGAAGAAAGATAGGACATATATTCAACACTTTGCTCCCCTACTTGTGAAATACAACTTCCTTTTTCTTGATTACTTCTTGAAACAATATATTTAACATCATTAAGAGTTCAAGTAGGTTGATCAAGCGAACTAAGGAACACAGAATCAAGGAATATGGATGGTAGAGGTTGAAAGGTATCCCTTGAGGAAATCATACTTTTTATCAAATCATATTCAATATTGAAACTATGGGATTTAATAACATCTTGAAAGGTTAGGTATTAATCTTCACCTTAGGCTTAATGAACCACTCCAACTTTCATCCATCTAATCTATCATGGGGGGTAACAATTTTATTTCTAGATTTCCCAAATTCAACCTCTTCATAAAGAGGCACCCATATTGGTGTTGAGAAAGGGGGAGGACAAGGAACAAAAGTAATAGTAGTTTCCTTCGCATAGATTTGGGGTGTTTCATGATTAATGTAAGTTGGAAAAGTGGAACCACCCAAGGGTTCAGATCCAAAATATTTGATGAAGAGAAGAATCGGGCTCTAAAATTTTTGTTGTTAAAATTAAGTTAAAATATTCTTTAGGAAACTCAC
The DNA here is from genome assembly GCA_000404065.3 of Pinus taeda. Classification (NCBI taxonomy): domain Eukaryota; kingdom Viridiplantae; phylum Streptophyta; class Pinopsida; order Pinales; family Pinaceae; genus Pinus; species Pinus taeda. The sequence goes on from APFE030468857.1 coordinate 11,167, forward strand.
AACAAAAGTGAAGAAACCAATTAAGGAAACCCTCTAAAGATTCACTTGACTTAATTATAACCTAATTGATTATATCACATGAATGGATAGATGCAGGTGGTAATGTATGACACCATTTGTTTACTGAACCTTGAAATGTGAGGGTGAACAGTCTGGACATGAAATCCCTACAATGTATTCCATTAGTAAGACAAAAATAATAAAATTGAAACATATGTTCAATGATAGTTAGTCCAACCATGCCATAAAACTTAAATTGAGACAAATTATAAACAATTACCATGGGAATGGTAATATCAAGCTCCTTAGAAATGCATCTCAAGATTATGATTTTGGAATGAGTCATTTAAGATAGGAATTTAAAAATATACTCAACAGGCACAACATGTCATTTGGCCCTCCTTCTAGAACCAAACGTTTGACTATGTTAGATAACGCCAACATACAAGGGGTCTCCCCGATGTGAAGTCCCAATTAGACCTCCCACTATTTGGAGTAGAATCCTCATCGAGAGTATTGGCCCGACCACCATAACTCAAGGTTTTCCTTGGCTACAATGAATAACATAAGAGGTCTCACACATATATTTTGAAATCAGCAAGTGAGTTGACACTATGTAACACTAATTGAAATGTATAAGAGGAGAATTTCATGAGGGGGGAATAAAGAGTGAATCTCTGGAAGGAAAGTAATATTACTATACTAAGAGAGGCACACAAGATCAAAGGAAATATTTGTTAGTTATCTAACGAAATAGTTCACATAGACATAAAGATCATTAAAGCAAATAGAACACGCATTCAACAAGATGAGTACCAAATCCAATGAAGTAGTTCAATTTCCTTAGTACATATGAACATAACATATACCGCAAACATCTAAAGAATAATCTTACAACATTCATGATACATGCATGAAAATGTGTTGGCTCAAGGAGCTTCTTATTATTAAGTGAAAGGTAAGTACATATTTACAAAGGTGATGCACTAGTTCCAATAGTGGAACATTACGTCAATTATTGCTTCTCCAAGGAATGATCTTCTCTCATATGTCACGTTAAAGAAGCCAAGGCTAGCTCTCCAAAGTATAAGACTCCAAAAACCTCTTTCTTGAGATATGAGTTTTCATTTACAACAAGAGGAATGACCTTTCATCTCCCCTTATGAATCTTGAGTTACCCTCATGACTCTTGGACTCCTAAATGACCTTTGAACTTCTATTGACCCTTGGGTCCACATGTGACTTTCGAAATTCCACATGTGACTCTTGGACTTCCACATATGTAAACTTTTTCATTTTCCTTTTGATAATATATCATTATATTCCACATCATTTGGTAAGACATATTGACACATATGACATTGTGATGACACTTGTACAAGCCATAAATTTGTGTCGATGACATGGAACTTCATGATGATGTGGCAATGTCAAGCTACTTCCCTTGTTTATTTGTATTTAATCCTCATGACATGTTTTCCTTGTTCTTCATATTCACCCTCCAAAGGGTCTTGAATCAACATCAAAACCTTCTGAGCTAACATGCAATGTTTTCATTCTGTCATGGTCCAGGATCTCTCTATGTCTCCATGATGGTTCTTCCTTGTGCTTCTTCTTTGCAAGTGCTTATGTGTTTCTTCTCCTTGACATCTTCCTTGAGCATCACCTTGCCATGTTAAGGAGGTGTATCTCCCAATCAATATCACTCATGACAAGTCAAGATCATTGCTAAAAACATTTATTTTATCCCTACCTTTCTCATGGAAGAAGTTACTTGTGATGGCCTGTGAAAGGACTGAAAGAGGAAGGCTTATTGAGGACGGTACAATTGAGCTCAGTAGTGGTTAAGGGAAGGCACCATTGCTCACTATAAATACACCATATGCTATGAGAAGGGGATCTTCAAGGTCCAACGTAGTGGCCAAGTAGAAGGGGCAGTGTCATGAGCTCGATGACTGAAATTGTGGAGTGCACGAGGCTCAAGGAAGGAGAATATAGTGATAGTTCATTTGTTCTTGGCAATGATTAAGGGAGGCCATGAATATGGTCTAGAACTATGGCATGCACTCAAGAAGGCAGGGTAGGGCTCATTGATGGCACGTGAGGAAGTCTAGTGGACAGGGGTTGATGACTTGTTGACTAAAAATTTGACATGCAGTATGAATGAGAGGTAGACATAAGGGAGAGCACACTTTTCTTCAACAATAATCTAGGAAAGGCTCCACTATCCACTAGAAATGTGACATGTGATAGGAACGCAAGTAGAACAATACATGGCGCAGTGAGGGGTTGCATTCAGCACTGGGAACAAGACTATGCACTATAACTGTGACATGTTTTGTACTTGAGAGGGAGGCATCTAGGGTAGTTTTGTTTACTTCTTCAAAAGGTCATTGTTCACTAGAATGTAACTTGCATTAAGGAAGGTCCACTAGAAGAGGATATTGCGTAGTTCACTAAGGTAGGAAGTAAAAGGTAAGTCACTTTTCCCAAGAGATGATTCATGCACTATGAGAGGGAGGAGACCTTGTAGTGCATAGTTTACTTTTGTCGAGGGTCATTAGAAATGCTCCATGTTCTATACAAGGAAGAGGTAATCGAAGCTAAGTGTAGTGACTGAGTACAAGAAACTATGGTTAGGTGACTTTGCATTTAAGGTTCTCAATATGCATTAATAAAAATTGACCTTAAAGAGAACTCAGTGCAAAAGTATGGGAAGGTGATATTTCATTAGTGAGGCTCATGAATAAGCTATTATCATCACCTGGTGAAGGATTGATTCTTTCACAACTTTCACTAGGTGGGAGGACAAATAAGATATCTAGAAATGGCTAAGTGTGGGACCAGTAGAGTAAGAGTGAACAAGACTCAAACATGGATAACACACAAGAAATCCATCAATACAAGATAGGGGAATGCACAACACTCAAATCAAATCTCACCTTGAAATGACAACAAAGTGACACCTATTTCTAAGTGAAACCGTTAAAATGCCACATTACAACACTTAGAATACAAGTTGCGACAGAGGTGTCGACCATGACAAGAAAGTGTGTTGAGTTCTAGGAATGTGTCTAAAACATATTCATATGATATAAAGGACCATGTAATGAAGAATAATGCACTTGAACTGACTCTAGTAATGTGCAAAGGTGTGACACATACAAGAGAGAAAATATTTAGAGGAGACACTTGTGACACTAATAAAACGTGAAAATGACACTTTTAAAATAGAATAAATTGAAAGTGGCACATGTAAGAGTGAAGATAACATTAAAAATCCACTTGTTAAAATGAAATAAAGAAAAAGCGATAGTCGCAAATGTGAAAGTGACACTTGAGGAAAAAAAGGTGCACTAAAGCGACAGTTAGTAAAAATCATTGGAATGATGAGACAAAAACTAAAAGTGAGAGGTATATTGTCAATGGGGGGTGTGCATTGATTTTATACATAGGTTACACAGTGCATCGTACTTAAGCCTTACTTGCAAGAGCTGCACAATACCTATCTAGGCTTGCATAGAAAGATGTGTGTTTGTGAATTCATTAAACATGTGTGAGCAAGTGACTTTGACAATTAGAACCCAAGAATCATCAAATATTGTCTTTCACAGAGAGAGAGAGAGAGAGAGAGAGAAGAATCATCAAATATTGTCTTTCATAGAGAGAGAGAGAGAGAGTATAATCATCAAATATTGTCTTTCACAGAGAGAGAGAGAGAGAGTAGAATCATCAAATATTGTCTTTCACAGAGAGAGAGAGAAAGAGAGAGAGAGAGAGAGTAGAATCATCAAATATTGTCTTTCACATTGTATTCACTGTAAAAGGCGATTCCCCCCCTCGAAGAGGAGTAATTATTGGTTTCTTATTGTTTTTAAGGTGTAAGGTTCATAAAAAAAGCATATGATTTGTGTCGGCAAACACTTCAATAAATACATTAAATAACACGTAATCATAATTAAAAACAAGTCATTAATTGCATGACATATAATGATGTCTTCATTTCATCAAGAGTCCATACAATATTGACACAATCCCACCTAAAAGTACATGTATGAATTCCTAACACACTTATCAAACCATCAGTAGTAACTAGAAATTAATGCATCTTAAATATATATGCTTCAATTCAACGTTCCACAACCATGTGAATCAATATCATCAATTACATCATATCATTATACAATTTATCCATCAGTGTTTATCATATGAATATTGAAACAAAATCATTTAGAATTTCAACCAAATCAATTAAAGGCAATCCAAAAGAGTAAAAAAAATTATCGTTGCCATAACATATGTCAATAATCCAAATCATTGTAAAATTATCGAGTAATATGATCCAATTATTCAACATAGTAAAACAAAAGAGGGAACTACATTTGTATATAAATATTGTTACCCCTCTCTTCATTTGCACCTAAATTAATTTAAGTGATAAAAAATATATCTTTGAAAATTAAATTTCTCTTAATACTTTAATAATACAAATTAAAACAAATCTTATTCAAAATTATTAAAACAACACAAAAAATAAACATTGAAGGTATTGTTTAGGTGGTGTATGTTTTAACCCTATGCAAAAATTACCTGCAAATGAATTCTTAAAACAACAAAATATACAATGGTGAGAACATAAAAACAAATATACACAAAGTTTTTCCCTTGGATCCCAAAACTGGGAATACTAGGTTGATTTTTCATTATATTCCTTCCAATGTTACAATACATATATACACATGCCAAAACATTCATAAACCCCAATCGACTAACCCTACATTATAACATAATCGTAGTTCCCTTGATTGGATCTAAAAATACCATGGGCAAAAAACCATTGTGCCAAAAAAACCATGTGTGAAAACCATGCACAAAAACATGGTTCCACCCAATTATTATTGGTTTAGGTCTTCCCCCCCATCCTTAGGCCCACCTAACTATTATTGGGTCCGCATAAAATAAAATAAAATTCAAGGGCATTGCCCTAGATGCCATGATGCTTGGAAAGAATATAAAACACACCCAACATTTTCCCACTTGTTTTTTTCTTTCCACACAAGGGACGCTTAGTCATCAATCCAGGGCTACAATGCCCATTGTTTCTCTACACGAAGAAAACTTCTTAGTGCTCATAAAAAATTTAATGCATCTGCAACATTCTTCAAAGTTTCCACCTTTAGTAGCAACACCTTTTTGTATTCAACCATATCCCTCACAAAATGATACTAAAAATCATTATGCTTTGTATTTGAATGATAAGAAGGGTTCTTTGCCAAGAAAATTTGTTATGAAACCAGCTCAAGAAAAGATAGATCAACGCCTTAGAATTCAGCCTCTTCGAGGGGACAACCTCCTTTACATTACATAAATGAACAATTCTTGAATGATTCAAATGACAAAACCTCCTTTCTATATATAGGAGTCTAAGGAGTCACAATATAAACCAGCCAACCTAACAATAATAATATAAAGCCACAAAAATAACAATCGAGGGATTCTATGGGGCACAACAATAACAATATGGGGGCAATAGGGGCACAACAATATTAAAAGGGGTATAACTACAATAGTAATGGGGTAATCACTAGTATTATAGGGACCCAACATGCCCCTCGCCTTCAAAAAAGTTTTGTCCTCAACGCTTGAGTAGTTCTGGATACTTCTGCATAAAATTCTCATCCTCCCATGTGGAATCTTCAGCGGATAAGTTCTTCCACTTGATAAGATACTCTGAAATTGATCGATTTCGTAGCAGTCGAGTTCTTGTTTCTATGACTGCTTCCGGTTCCAATATAATTTTTCCTTCCTCATCAAGTTCTGGCAATATTGTTTGAACTGGGAGCTTGTCGCCTATAACCTTCTTTAAACATGAAACATGGAAAACTGGGTGCAATCGAGAAGCTGCAGGAAGCTCCAATTTGTATGCCATAGTACCAATCTTTTGCAACAACTTGTACGGACCATAATACTTTGGTGATAATTTATTATCCTTCTTAGCTTGCTTGAGGGACATTTGCTTATATGGTTGTAGCCGTAGAATACCCAATCACCTACATCAAAACTTCTTTCACTGCGATGTTGATCTGCCTGTTGTTTCATTCTATTCTGTGCCAAAATGAGGTTATCCTTTAAGAGTTGGAGGACTGTTGTTGATGTTCGATGTGATGTTCCACTGCCTGAACCTTAGAATTTTCTCTTAAATATGATGTGATGGATGGTGGTTGATACCCATAAAGTGCCATAAATGGGGTCATTTTGTTGCTGTATGGAAGGAAGTGTTATACCACCATTCAGCCAGAGGCAACCATTTGACCCATTGTGTCTGTTTATCAGATACAAAGCAACAAAGATATCCTTCCAAACATTTGTTTACTATCTCAGTTTGCCCATCAGATTGAGGTTGATAAGATGAGCTATGAGCTAACTGAGTACCAAGACAAGAAAATAATTATGTCCAAAAATTTCCAGTGAAAATGGGATCTCTGTCACTTACAATAATCTTTGGGTTTCCATGTAGCTTTTGAACTGTTTCCATAAATGCAGTAGAAACTGTACTGGCTTTAAATGGATGTGATATGCACAAAGTGTGCATACTTGGTAAGTCTGTCAACTACCACCATGATGACACTCTTTCCCTCAGACTTGGCTGTGATAAAATCCATTGAAACCTCCTCCCAACCTTGGCTTGGAATGGATAAAGGTTGTAATAGAACCGGTGTCTTAATTGTTTCAACTTTATTTTGTTGGCAAACCAAACATTCTACCACAAACTTTTGAATATCTGATTTAAGGCCATCCCAAAAAAATTATTTCTTAACCCTGTGGTAAGTTTTTAAAAATCCCAACTGCCCTCCTAAGGGAGAAGTGTGCAATTCCATAAGAATCTTTTGTTTTAGCTGGGAATTCTTACAGAGGTATAAGCGATCTTTGTACCATAACGAATCATTTTGCCAGCTAAATGTATCAGAACGTACTGGAATCTTGTTGTGCTTTCGAATAAGTGCCCACACTTCTTCGTCATTCTTACATTCATCCCTTGCTTCATTTATCCAATCTAGTTGGATAATAGAAATGCACACAACAATGCTTCCACATCCTCATCCTTTCTTGAGAGTGCATCTGCCACCACATTTTGCTTCCCTTTTGTGTAGATGATTCAAAGTCATAACCCAACAACTTTGTGACCCACTTTTGTTGCTCTTCAGACGATAATCTTTGTTCTAAAAAGTATTTAAGGCTATCATGATCCATTTTTACCTTGAAGTGTCTTCCCATTAGATAGGGTCGCCATTTCTTAAGTGCATGGAGTATTGCCAACATTCCTTCTCATAAATAGCTTTGTGTAAAAACTTTCCCTTGATTGGACGACTTTCAAAAGCAATGGGTCTTTCATCCTGCATTAGAATACAGCACCAATTCCATTTCCTGAAGCATCACATTCCACAATAAAGGTTTTTGTGAAGTCTGGTTTAGCTAAGACAGGTGCTTGGCAAATTGCCTCTTTAAGATGTTCGAATGCCTTTGTTGCTTCTGGAGTCCATGAAAATGCATCTTTCTTCAATAGTGTTGTTAGAGGTGCTGCTATTCTC
>APFE030468858.1:0-17263 GCA_000404065.3 Pinus taeda
GACAAAAAAAATTACACATCATATTGTAAAATGAACCATTTTTCTAAATAAAATTTTCTTATATATTAATTTACCCATCTAATTATAATATTAGCTTATTAGAATTGGAATAATGTCAAATCCCTATGAAATTGGTGGGTTAGTAGCCATGTGGCACTAGTCTAATTTAACTTGAGAAAAAAAAATTACACATCTTATTGTAAAATGGGCCATTTTCCTAAACAAAAATTACTTATGTATGAATTTCTCCATCTAATTAGAATATGCATTTATTAGAATTGGATTAATTTCAAATCCCTAGGAAATTGGTGGGTTGGGAGCCACTTGGCATGAATCTAATTTTTTAATTTATTAAAATCCAGTGCAACCTAGAAAACTCTATAGCATACTACAATCGTTGATAAAAATTGAGACAAAGCATATGCGAACATATTCCCTTGAGAATCAATCTAGGCCAGCAATTAAAAATAAATAAATAAAACCTTAATGCCCTTTAAGTTGAAATAAAAAGCCTTTGACAAAAATATAAAGAAGGTTATCTAAAAAAATATAGAAGGAGATTCTTAACTATGTATATTCAACTCTAGATTTTTAAATTGTAGAATATATTTTGTTACAATAACCTGATTGATCAATATCATTATTATTACTATTATCATAGATATAAGTTTTTGATTTGTGGCTACATACTAAAATTATTTTGAAATATTCTATTATGTGTGAATTTTACAAGCCCTATTCCAAAGTAGATACCAATATCAATATAATCAGTGCAACCATACAAATTAAATGGTTGGTAAATGTTTATAAGCATCAAACCATGATAATCATGAAAGGGATTACTACATTATATATCTCAAGTTGGTAAAATTAAGAAAATAATAATAACTAACGGTTGCACCCGATGTTGCAAAGGAAACACCCTAAGGAGATAAAATATAGCACTAATTAATACTTCTTTGACAATTGTTGAGAGATAAAAAATATCAACAAAATGCAAGGACCATGCTACAATGAAATCTAACTGCAATAATGCTTCCCCGAGCCATGCCTATGTTGAAGTTAAATATGTATGAAGATATTTTCTCTTGAGAATATGTTGTTCTGGGATATTTTTCTTTAGGTGCTCTTCTTTCCAACCCAAAGAATGTTATTATTGTTCTATAATGAACCTATCTTTTGTACAAATCCTATTTCCATATTGATAAGGATTTTATGTCGATATCATTAACCATTTTATGTTTATTTGATTTCATACTTACTCGGTATGTTTTTTTCTTTGTGGATTGTTGACCTATTAAAGTTTGTTTAATCTAATAAGTGTTCATTATATTTCAGACTATCTATATCCTCGTATATGTAACAATGGTGGTTTTCATTACTTCAAGAGCAGTGAAAACAAGTTTATTGGGAAAACAACTCCAACACCGAGAGAGATTTGGTAGCAACTATGGAATTGGTGAACATGTCTTGCTTTGTGGTATTGTATATTGGGAATATCTTTCTTGATATTGTATAGAAGAGTGTAAATTTTCATTTAGCTTATACTACATTAACCATGAAATTGCCAACATTCAGGGCACATTTTCCATCACATTTATAAAAAAAATTACAAAAGAGTATCAAATTTTTCTTATCAAATATATATATATATATATTTATATGCAACAACTACCTTGTGCCTTACAGTGTAAATTTATGCAAGGAGGAGGAGTCTCAAGGTTCAATCTAGAATAAGAAAAGGGGAAGTTAGGATTGAGCGATATATGAAGAATCTTGTTTGGGACTTGATATCCATGTCGAAACACCCTTATTTATACATTGCACATTCTTTGATAATAAGTTGCTTGATTCTCTAAGTTGATTTAGAATAGAAAAATTCAAGCGAAGTATAAGCTCCCTATTTGAGATAATAGTATTAATTAGAGATACATATTCTAGAAAAGTACTATGTTGATGTAGTTTCCTGATGGCTAAATTATCCTTATGACTCACCTGGTACTACCTATACTATGCTCATGAGGCTCAGAGTTGGGATATGTTAGTTGTATTACTATAGTTGAAGCTCATGAGCATAGCTTAAGCGCAAACCTATTGTTAGCATTTTTTAGTATATGCTTGTTAAAGAGATGATAGTTGAGGCTTATCATAATATATATGTAACAGATGCACGTACATTATCTCATTATCTTTATGTTTGAAATATTTCTTATGTGATGGACCTAAATTTCCTGATAGATACTAAGTACATTGCAAGTGATGACAATCTCTTCATGAAACTCCCTCGTGGATATGGATAGGATGGTAATGAACCTCTAGTCAAAATTTTTGAACCAAATCCACTACTATGTGATTCCCCTATGATCCTAAGTCGAATATAACATCACCTTTTCTCTTCTTCACCTCTATTTTTATATGAAAGAGCTTGATGACATTCTTCTCTTCATGTTGCTAAAGGCTACTCAAATTCACCCATTTCTACATTGATTTGAAAAAACTAATCTCATCCATGTCTAAGCTTCTTTCCACCTAATTGGAATATGTGGCTATGACATTTTTTATTTTCACATCCTTCCAATGGTTCTTTTGGATGAGATTTGGATGCAATTCCTAACACCTCTTTCGGTTTCTAGGATACTTTCACTAGTGTGATGTGGTTGTTGCCATCTTGTTACTTCCCCCTTTCCAATTCTTATTTCCCTCCTTCGAAGCATCTTAATGAATTGCTTCTTTGAACTAGTTACTCTCTTTCTTCTCGTCTATATTTTCTAGGTATTGTCCCTGTACACAAGCCTCATCCATAGTTATGGGTTTTAAACAACATTACCTGCTTTCATGGATGGTTATGAAAACCCACCAAATAATTTAGTATAGTTGGGTTCTTGGCAAATATACCCAACATTATTTCCAACTTCCTTAATTATGTCTTATAGTCTTCTACAATATTTCCATGTCTCTACCTAACGTCATGGCACTATATCCACTAGCCCTGTACATATAAGACATGGTAGAATTGGGAATTTATGATAGTTTTAGAATACTCCCACTTAGTTAGTAGAGGATCTCCCCTATAACCATGATCAAGGTAGTTACTTTCATTTTTTATTAGCCCATTCTTGGATAATTTATTTCATATATGCTTATGTCATTGGGATAGGCAAGAAACATATTTTTAACACTCATACATGCAAGCAACGGTGACATGGAAACATGTGTTGGTGGAACCTTGTCCTATCATAATGGTCTCACATGGGACAATAGCAATTATTGACTAAGAGACTTAAGCTTATGTGCACAAGAATATTGATCGAGGACTGACCCATATGGTTGATCACCAAACAATGATAAAATCATAGAGTGGGGTTGAGTTGACATTAGAGTGTAGGGACATTGGGTACCTCACACTTCCGGAATCTTTACAAATCTCCCCAAATGACCAATCTAGCAGATATTATACAAGTGGATGGATACTTCCCTAGGTTTGTAGATGATGAGGTTGCATGAAGCAATTGGTACTACATCAAAATGTTTCTCATCCACCTGGGTTTCCCACATCTATTCACCACTTGGATCATGTCTTTCATTACATCTGCTTCCTTCAGTGTCCTCATTAATGGCTCTGCTTCCCATTTTTCTCATGTTGAAAGGGGACTCATATAGGGTTTCCCTCTATCCCCCCTCCTTTTCCTCAGTGTCATGGAAGGACTCAGTCAGTTAATTTCACGTGAAAAGCGAAATGGAAGACTATTCGGTCTAAAAATAAATGATCATTGCTACCTCACACATCTCCTATTTGTCGATGATGCCCTTATCTTCCTGGACGGTAGCATTCGTGACTCTATCTCTTTTGATAATATTCTATCCACTTTTTCCTGGGCTACAGATATGTTGGCAAACCATGGGAAATCCATCACTACACTGGCTCACACATCCATCAATGAATCTCAATATGCTAAACAACACTACCCATATTCTATTCGCCCACTTGACCACAGATTCAAATACTTGGGTTTCTAGATCAAACCCCTGAGCGAAAAAACTGCCGACTAGATATGGTTGGTCATCAAATTGGAGAAAAGGCTTACAAATTGGAGCCATTGCTTATTGTCGAGAGCTGGAAGATTAGTGCTAATTAAATCAGTCTTGGAGGCTACCCCTGTTTTCTAGATGGCTTTAGCCTAGATACCCAGAAGTATACTTGCTCGCCTTCAACAGATTTGTAGCAGATATCTTTGGAATGGTCAATAGGATAAGATAACGTTTGCCTAGGTTAGTTGGAACAAGATTTCCTTGCCCAAAAAATGAGGAGGATGGGGACTCAAAGATTTACCCCTTTTTGCTCAAGCACTTTCTGCAAAAATGGGTTAGACACTCCTCATGAAACGGAACCTTTAGACCTCTGTTACTTATCATAAATACATATGGCCTTTCCAAATCATGGACTGGATTAGGCTGTCATGATGGACAAGGATTGGTATTTCTTTGGTCTGGAAAGCTCTACTCCTTTCTCTCCCCAACAATCGAGATAAATTGGCATGGTGAATAAATGATGGCACAAAAGTGTGCATCGGTCTGGACCCCTAGAAAGGGGAAGGTGGGCAATATCAGCTTCCAAGAGAGTTAATCCTCCATTTAAATCAGAGGGATATGAGTGTTATTGCACATATTGCTAACCAGGTTAACTCCACCACATATGCTCAGGCCCAAAAATCTGCAAATCAGTTAAATATTCCCCCTCATTGGCACAAAATATGGAATAATTACAATATTGATTTAACACATTAGAATTAAGGAGGAACCAGATGAAATCATGTGGTGCCTTGCTGAAAATGGAGTATACACCCCAAAGGCTGGTTACCTCGGGCTGATAAATAACAGACAACTTGAGATTACGCATGAATGGTGCCAGGCTATCTGTAAATTGAAAACTCCATCGTGAACCAAGCTATTCTTTTGGTGTGTAGTAAGCAATAAAGTCCCCATTTGAGAATCCTTAACACATAGAGCCATCCACGGACCACACGGGTGTGTTCTTTGTAAGCAAGATTCTGAATCGACCAAGCATCTTTTTCTTAAATGTGAAGCTACAGTCAATCTTTGGAGATCCATCGCAATGGAGATTCACTTTGCTAACATATGGAAGGGGGATAACATAACCCATGCATGGAAAATCTGGCACAGCTTGCATCCTGGATCAAATCTGATCTACCTTCCTCTGACCATTTGCTGGTCTATTTGGCTACCGTGGAATCGAATAATCTTTGAACACGGGGTTGTCAGTTGGTAGATTATCACTGCTAAAATCATCTCTACTTATCATGAGCTCCCTGAATATACTATGTCGCAACCATGAAGACCTCTTGCCCCCAATCCCGTTGACCACTCCATTCCCTTGGCTTATTTCGATGGTGCCACACCGGAAAATGGGTGTGGGGGAGGATTTCTACTTTACCTCTCTAACCAACATCATTTTAGGGTCAAGATGGGACTTGGAGAAGGAACAACCAATTATGCAAAGCTTATCACCCTTCACCTTTTATTGCATTTTTCTTTAAGCCATGAATGCAAAAATCTACAAATTACGGGGATTCCAAAATCATTATTAATTGGTTCAATAATACCACTATTTTGCATTTTCACACACTTAGAAATATTTTTGATAAAGTGATCATATTCAAAACACATTTTAATTCCATCATATGTCATCATATATACAGGGAGCATAACAACAACGTTGTCAGGGTTCCCAAGGAGGCCACGCTACTTCTCAGAGGTCAATGGATGAAATAGGAGTAGAGAGGTGCTACACAGTACCCATATTATCACAGGCCATATATAGATCTGGCATATCAATGGGTAGATGGACCCTAAATTTTGTTGAAAATACTCAGTCATAATTTACATTGTATATATCTTAGTTTTTATTTGCAGAAGATAAGCTATGAGATCGCCCTGCGTGGTGTATATATTGTAGATATCACAATATTTGAAAATACTTTTTACATTCTTTCATGCTATCACCTTGCATTTTGCTGAAAATGCTCGGTCATAATTTACATTGTATATATCATAGTTTTTATTTGCGGAAGATAACTTATGAGATCACTGTGCGTGGTGTATATATTGTAGACATCACAGTAGATTCAGTGCAAGTTTCATATTTGGCTTGTACAAATGTAAAAAAGAAAGCTACAACACCAATCTCACCAAGAAAGATGAGGAGCCAGAAAATTAAAAACTAAGAAAAGTATAGGTCCGATAGACCAATTTGATCTCAGTGGACAGTAACCACTATCATCATCATCATCATCATCAACTTAGTAACTTTCGCTAAAGAGAATAATGAAAGTAGATAAGGAAATTATAAAGGAGGACACGAGGAATGTATGTTTGATCCACAATCCAAAGTGAATCATAATGCAATCGAATCCAAAGAATGAAGTAAGGAAATTCAATAGAACGTATGAAGAACCATGAAGGAAACATGAATTTTGTTTAATTTGAGATGACCGAAGGTGGCGGAGAACAATGTTAGATGCATTACGAAAAGGGAAACCATATAGAAACTTAGCAAGTTGACATTTGGATCATTAAGAGAAGTAAAATGAGCAAGAAGTAAGCTTGGTGATTGAATATACCTATGGTATTGACAACAACCAACCACACTTTGTATTTGACAAGAAAACACTGAGACAAATGCATGATTCTAACAAATTTAAAAGGACCGATGCAGGGCTCATAGTCAATGGTAGGTCATACTCATATCATGCCAAGGAACCCAAAATGATTATACACAGGGACGACAGCATTGAAAATAGGTAGCAAGTCATTACACCAAATCCTAGTGATGCAAGTAAGGAGCTTATAAGTTGTCCTTACAATAATTAATTACTGGACGGAAGGACTTTAACCTATATTATATATCCATGATGAATTTATAAAAAAACATGCTATAAAATTCTATCTTCTGCGTCTTTCCAATTAGGGGTTTACAACACATCTACACATGGAAATCCTTCTCATAGTTATGTTCTCTCAGGTGACAATCAATTCAATGCATAATAATATTTCAGGGACAATTGTGTTCAACATTGATGTAGTAACAAACCCTATAATGACCAATAATACAATCATGTCAATGAGTTTTACCTAAATTAGACTACATCCTCCTAGCAACAACCTTCAAAAAGTGGCTATGGATCTAAATTTTTGAGATCAAATGCAACCAGATTGGAGAATATATTCAATACATGAGAAACCATGCTCACATCAGAAAATTCTTAGGAGTTTAGTGAAATAAAAGAGGTGGGAAATAGTGGATACAAAAAAAATGGAGGAACAAAAATAAAATCAATTTTTAATTTCGTTCAAAAGGTTTCCTCACCATCATCTTTCTCAATGGAGACTAACAATTGTGTATATTTGAGTACACAGCCTCTTTCTTCAATATTTTGGGTTATATTTTTTATTTTGGATTGAAATATTTGTGTTGGATAGGGAGGACTTCGTAGTTTCCTCTCTCATTTGGACACAACACCCCTGAACTCTCCTCTTGACTATGCATGTATGTCCCTCTAAATTGAATATGTAGGATTTGGTTTCCTCTTGATATCCCCTTTGGAATTAGTCATAATCAAATCTAACAATAAATAACTTCAGGAAACTATCCTTCAATGAATTTCTATTTTCGATCATGAAATGGATCAAGACAAAGGGGAAATCGAGGATATGAACCTTGACTCCCTAGACATCTAATGTATAGAAAAAAGAATGGAAATATAAGGATCCTAATTTGATCCCTAAACATCGAGAATAATTCCATATAAAATCCTATTGAAATGTATTTTCCATGGTTAGAAGGAAGCCTTAGGTATGGAAAACTTATTATATTAGCTTGGAGACTAAAAGAACCCCCTTAAAATCTCCCATAAGCCACACAAAGAGGACTACTAGAAGGGTAGGAGCAAGAATCAATAAATTCTAGAAGAGGTGGGAGAAATTATGCTAGTAAATTTTGGCCAAGTTAAGTTGACCTTAGTGATATTTCCCTCCACCAACCCTCTTCCCCACTGAAAACCATCTCCTAGTACATACATGGCCTTAAATGTAATAAGAAGCAAAGGCTCCTTAAAACAAAGGGGCTCTATGATAAACCAAATTTTATGATTATTGAAGAAGAAAATCCTTACAAAAATCCAGAGAAGTGATAGACTCAAAATGGGTAAGTGATTTCTAGAACATGGCTATTGATGCATAGGGACAAGTAGGGGTTCTTGCCATATTTTGGAGTTAATAATAAGTTATAGTTTTATATGTGTTCATTGCCTAAAGAGTTTTTGCATTCAATTTTCAACTCATAGGCTGTGTTAACTTGTGTCCTCTTAAATTTATATTGGTATATACTTCATAAATCTATAGCCCACATTTTCAAAACCATAAGTTAGCTCAATTTCCTCCTTGTAGATTCTCCTTTGATCCTTGAGGAAGACTTCAATGTCATTAAAAATCTCCCAAACAAAACGTGAGTTGTTATAAAATTATAATAAAAAAGTAGCCTATTTGAATATCTTATGGTTTCAAATTAGGTAATCAATCTCAACATTATTAATGGAACCTTCATCTAGAACAACCGTTAGTGATGTTGCCAATGACTTGCATCTAGATTAGAGAAATTCATGACCATAAAAATTCTTCAGGCTTGTGATATTTTTTTGGAAGGCAACATTATTCCATGAAGGGTCTCATATAACTCACCCATTTATTTATAAATAATCATTCAATCTAGCCCAAAAAAAAAATACATTTATATTTGAAATATTTTCATTAGCTCATCCACAATTCCAAGAGAAAGTAAAAGAATGCTAGTATGAAGTCAATAACATAACTGGAAGATATTAAACATGGATTATCTGAGGAACGAATTCACAATGAAGCACAAGCCCTCATGCAACGGAAGACGAAAAAAAACATGTGGAGGTATTATTTAAATAGAAGTATAGGATACACTTACTAAAAGAAGGAGAACAAAAATATTTACCTCACAAATATACTCCCTAACATAAATAACATAATCTCCTATCCTCCTTGAGGAATTTAGAAGTGAAAAAATTAAAGATCACAATGATATGGAAGTTGGTTTAGCCCACTATTATGGAAATTTATTGATCAATCCTAGATCAAGTATAGAATAGGAGATACAAAGTATTATTTAATACATAATATCTCTTGTTACTGGAGAAAAAAAATGAGTCACTTCTATGTAGTGTATTGAAGGAGGGAGTTGCAAATACCATTAAAGTTATTTCCAAAAAAAAATCTATATGTCATGGATGATTCACTCTAGACGTTGTCCAAGCTTGTTGGTCCACCATCTAGTAGGATCTCTAGAAAATTATTAAGTAGTAAAAATTTTCTCTCTCAATCTCCCAACCTTAAATTTTAATCACCTTTTTCATGTTTGCACTTGGAAAAATCAAGGTTGAATATTCAATTGAATTTCAACCCACAGATTCATCTAATGTGGTTTATAAATTCATAACAAAGTTCATCAAGAATCAACTCAAACCTATTTTTCCCACTTTGATCTCTCACGTATAAGTGGGTTACATGCAAGGGAGAAAAATATTGGATGGAATATGGTTTCCCATGATGTCATCCATTTCTTAAAATATTCCAAAAGCTGAGGTTGAATATTCAAGTGACTTTCAACCCAAAGATTTATGCAATGTGCTATAAAGTCATAACAAAGTTCATCATGAATCACCTCAAACCAATTTTACCCATGTTGGTCTCTCCTAAACAATCAGGTAGGATGGAAGGGACCCAATATTATATACAATAATGGTTTCCCATGATGTCATCCATTCCTTTAAGTCTTCTAGAAAGGCAAGGATGCTAGTAGAACCTGACCTATCAAAACCCTTTGAGAATCTTAATTGGTACTTCCTCTTCCACAAACTCTCTGAATTTGGTTTTCCTCCAAAATGGATCTCATATATTCATGGCCTTATTTCCTAAAAGATATATTTATATCTTCCTAAATGGCTCCCCTATAATCCTTTCTTGCCCTCTCAAGGAACCATGTAAGGGGACCTTCTTTCTTCCTTCCTTTTCAATTTGGATGCAAAACAAATTTGGTTGTTCTTTAAAGGTTGTTGTCACTAAGAAAAAGATCAAATGCATCAAAATATTTGGAGAAGATATTCATATTTCTCATCAATAGTTTTTAGAAAATGCAATGTTCATGGGTGTCTCCATCACTGAAGAAGATAGGGCCTTCCACTCTATTCTTGACGACTACTCTCGATCCTAAGGTATATACTCTAATAATATGAAATAACAAGTTTTAGTTTCTAAAAATCTTCAAGTTATGTAGAATTACATCACTTAAATTTTTATCTTCAGATATATTAATGTTTCCCCTATGTACTTTGGTGATTGCCTAGTGGATAACTCAATTGAAATAATGTTATGGTTGAAATTTTAGGAAACAATAGTTGCAAACTATCAAGCTAGACATTTTATTCACTTAACATTTCAATATTATTGGTATTTGTTAATTCTATCCTCCAAGATATAGCATTCTACAAGCTCTCTTCCATGATGGCCCTTTCCTCCATTCTCATCTCCTTCTGAAGCATTCAACATTTATTTCCCTTAGGGTAAATCGAGGTAAACTAGAAATGGGATTCGATAGCTTAGGTAAAATTATGCAAGCAAAAACTTCATGGCACACTTGGAATTTTTTATGCATACTATTTAACCATGGTATTGTCAGCTAAACCTTCTTATTGATCAATTTAGGGATAACAAGACCTATAGAGGAATGTATTGAATCATAAATACCATGGCAATTGCCTTATTAGGCATCTCATCAAAACAACTTCCACTCAATTGGTGTCCTCAACTTTCAACTTAACCAAGGAAGGAATTCACATTATCCAACAATAAAGAATTTCAAAAATATGAATGGAAAATCAACTCTACTATATGAGGATTCATGGTGACAATCATGTAAACTTATTAAGGAGCCAGGGATTGAAGCACTAGAGACACATATGGCATAAATTAATAAACTAAAAGTTGTAGACTATCATATAACTAATAATATTAAATATAATTAGATGCAATGGTTAACTCATGACCATTAGATTATAATCCTAGATGAAAATGTGTCATTAACATTCTCTAGAGATAATCTCATGGTCATAAGATTTCCACTTCCAACTAACCTAATAAAATAAGATGGGGATATAAAGTGAAAGTATATTTTACAACCAAGGATGCTTACAATCTAGTAACTATGTCTTAGGAGCACTACAGGGAATCCATATCAAAATTGATATGGGGATCGAACAAAAATTATATCACCAAATGTCTACTTCTTCCTATGCCTTATTATGTAAGTGAGAAATATAACTTAAGAACATATCATCAAATTCAATGTCATTCGACCATCCCTATATTTTCTTTATAAAGATGAGGTTGAAAACACTAGATATATTTTCAATCATTTCCCCTATTCCTCATCATTTCTATACCATATTGGAGTAAACTAAGTTCCACATATCATAATCCAAAATGTAGCACTATCAAATTAAGTACTAGAAATGGAGTCCCTTTCCAAACTTTATCCTCAACATTATTTGGACTTTCCTCTTAGCCCTCCTCATTTTCATCTTATGTAAAGAATTAAATCATTTAATATTCAGAATTACCTCTCTCTCTCGTGAATCCCTCTGGAATATTATCAAGGAGAACATTAGACGATTCATTGTTTCTCATCTCCAACTCAAGAAGAGACCAAAATTATTTAATTTTTATCACTTACTGGAACATCACTATGGAACCCTCATTCCATCCCTGCACATCATTATCTCCCTCACTCTATGTTGGGTTCTTGCCTTCCCCCTCTCAATAACTTATCAATCTCAATGTTTATGGGGCTTGTAGTGGAAACCTAGGGGAAGATTCCTTTGTTGCAGGAGTCTTCAAAAAATAACTTTGGTAATGTAATCTCCCTCTACTATAGTAATCTAGGCCACAAAACTAACAACACTACTAAACTATGGTCCCTTAGAGAAGGACTTCATAAAGTGATATCTCAAGTATTCCTAAAGCTTCACATAGAAGGTGGTTCTTAGTTGATTATCAACATGATAACCAAGATACTCCATGGTACCTCTATGAGGAATTTTTTTTTTCATTTGGTGTTGTAAAGGTTATCTAGATTGGTTTTCCAACCTCCTCCATTTCATTCTAGTGATCATCCCTTCTCATGTCTTCCAAAATAGAATTAAATTTTTTAACCACATAAATGATCAAATATGTTAAAACTCAACCTCTATATTCACCCTTCCTTATTTCATTGTCCTTAAATATCCACCACATTAGTACATGTTATAACATGACTTATCAACACCATTTGACCAATGTCACATAGTTCGGGTTTGACGATTATTATGTTTGTTTTGAGTTCGAATTTTTTAATGAGGTTCGCCATTAGGTTCTTTAATCTCTCTCTCTCTCTGTGTGTGTGTGTGTGTGTGTGTATATAATTCTAAGATAAAATATTAAGAAATCAACATCAATAAATATTATAAATGCTATCACGCACATGGAAATTGTAAGGATCAATTACAAGCTTGAGTTGTGATATAAAGTTATGAGTTTTGTTCTATGGATTTGGTCAATGGATATGAGGCTTGATGACATTTTACAAATGTCAATTTCACCAAAATTGGAACCTAAAGGTTAAATTTTGATTAACCTTGTGACATAGCATTTGACAACATTCTTCTTGAGACAGGGTACAAAGATATTGCATAAATGTTGTTCGCAATAAAAAAATCCATGGTTTACATTCATGTAGAATTTAGGCTACTAGATGACCATGTCTAAGATTACCTATCCATTCTTGATTATCATTAATTAAGGTTATTAAATTCATTTTATATTAATGGATTTAGTTAATGCATGTTTTATAGACTTTCACTCACTCAAGATGCACATTAAATTTAACTATGTAAATGCATGGAGAAATATGGCTTTGTTAAAAGAACTAATGGAAACCTACTCTAATAGAACTACTATATAGCTTCTCTCATCTTGGAAAATTCTATATTTTGTTTTTGTAACCTCTCATCCTCTTAAAAAAATTACTTTCCTTTTCTGTCTTATTCCTCTCTAGGTTATGATTTGTTTGGCCTTTCCATAGTTCCTCCCTTATTTCCATATTTTATTTATTTTGGCCTCATGGCTCTTTCATTATACAACCAATGATTCTTCTACTTTGATTTAGATCAAAACCAATGATTCTTGTTGTTCTCTTAATCATTTTCTTCTAGCTGGAAGCTAGTAGCCCTTAATAGCCACCTTGTAGTCAATGTGATGTGTTATATTATCTCTTCAACTTTCATTAGTAATTTTTTTCCTCGTACATTTTTTTAGGTCCCTATACTACTACTGTAACCCCTTACTGTTATTAGTACAACCCCCTTATTATATTGTTTTTCACATATAGTCCCCATATTGTTATTATTGTGCCCTGTAGGAGCCCACTATTGTTATTATTGTGCCCTTAGATTATTATTGTTATGTCGACTCTGATTATATTATGACCCCTTAGATTCCTATAATAGGACAGGTAGGTTCTTGTCATTTGTATCATAAAGGAATTTTTCATTTGGTAATGTAAAGGAGCTTGCCCCCTCGAAGAGGCTTATTTTCAAGGCCGTTCATCTATCTTTTCTATCTTTTTGTGAGGCTGGTTCATAAACTTTGTTTTAGAGCTTTGGATTTCTAGGGTTTTTGCTTCCCAAACAGTCATTCATGGAATCTTCGCTATAAATTTTGTTTTGTGACATTTCAGAAGCTAAAAAGAAAACCCATTTGAGATGAAATCTCGTTGAACCTAAGTTCCAAATTTTAGAGCTTGTCTCGCTATAGTTTCAGAGATATGATCTGAGGAAGTTATATTTTTTTCAATCTCCAGAATTTCATCTAAAACAAGTCATCGTGGAATTGTCGCTATGAATTTTTTTCTACGAAGTTTCAGAAGCTAAAACAAAAACCCATTTGAGAATAAATCGGTCTAAACCTTGGATCCAAATTTCAGATCTTGTCTTGCTATATTTTAGGATATATGATCTGAGGAATTTAGGGTTTTTGCAGACTCCTAAATTACATCTTAAATAGATGACCTTGCGAAAATCATCAATACATTCTCTCTGAGCATCATATTAAAATTTCATAAGAAGTTACAGAAAGAGGATGGACTATAGCTTTTTGTTGGTATTTTTTAGATCCGAAGGTCGAAACAGTGACACATGGCACGTCATACATGTTCGCTATTCTAAAAAGGTGTATAATCATGTCATCTTGGGAGATTGTCCATAACTCTTTCTTGGAGAATCCAATTTCGAAATTTTAGAGTTACAATCATTTAAAGATCGAGCTCCTAAAATTATGAAAAAGCGAGATGAGGAAGTTTGATGGCAGGATCCGATAAATTGGATACTACAGATGGAGAAAAAATTTGATCTACATGGTGTACCACTCTTACAAAGGTTATGTATTGAATCTAATTATTTGGAACTGAATCAATTCTTATGGTATAAAGGGATTTGTTCTCGTAAATCACTTTTCACATGGTCAATTCTCATGGAGGAAATGATAACACATTATGAGGATACAAAGAGAAACACCTTCTTTAGCCAATTGATAAATCTCAAACGAAAGTGTTCAATGGTAGAGCACATTGAGGACTTTCAAAAATTGAATATAGAGGAAAATGATATTCCAAAGAAGCAGAGGATTGATGTATCCATAGGGACTTTAAAGGATAGCATTCAACATGAGATTCGCCTTTGGGAACTTGATTCATTGGAGAAGGCATTTAGGTTGGCAAGGAAAGTGGAAAGCAAAATTGTGGAAACAAGGAATTCTACCCCTCACAACTACAAACATGGAAGTGTTGTTTCTCCTATCCTTCCACAACCTACAAGGGTGACACCACAACAATTGGAATAAAAAAGAGGCCTTTTTTAAAATTCTAATAGCAAATGCACTAAAGGTCATAAGTGTGCTGAGAAGAAATTATTTTACATAGATTATGAAGAGGAGGAAGAAAAGGATCAAGAAACATCAAAAGAAGACGATATACACCAGGAACCAACCCCAGACAAAGAAGAAATGAATCCAACCATATCTTGTAAAGCATTGGCAAGAATTACCACTCCTCAAACTCTCAAGATAGAAGGACATATCAAGAATAAAAAGGTTCAAGAAGTGAAAGATCACATCGAGAAAGAAGAAATGAATCCAACCATATGTTGTAATGCATTGTCCGGAATTACCACTCCTCAAACTATCAAGATAGAAGGACATATCAAGTAGATAAATTTTCAAGAAGTGAAAGATCACACCAAGCATCAAGAAATGAATCCAACCATATCTGGTAAAGCGTTGGAAGAAATTACCACTTCTCAAACTCTAAAGATAGAAGGACATATCAAGAAGAAAAAGGTTCAAGCAGTGAACGATCACGTCGAGCATCAACAACAAGTTCTCCAACTTTTAAAGGATAATCGAATGAAGCAATAGGTAGATCAACATCATAGTGAAAAATGTTTTGATGTAGGTGATTGGGTATTTTTACGGCTACATCTCAAGAAAGCTATTTATGAGAAGGAAATGTTGGTAATACTACATGCACTTAAGAAATGGCGACCTTACCCAATGGGAAGACACTTCAAGGTAAAAATGGATCATGATATTCTTAAATACTTTTGAGAACAAATATTATCTTTAGAAGAAAACAAAAAATGGGTCACAAATATGTCGGGTTATGACTTTGAAATCATCTGTCGAAAAGGGAAGAAAAATTTTGTTGTAGATGCACTCTCAAGAAAGGATGAGGATGTGGAAGCATTATTTTGTGCTATTTCTATTATCCAACTAGATTGGATAAATGAAGCAAGGGATTAATGGAAGAAGGACAAAGAAGTGTGGACACTCATTCACAAGTTGCAGAAGATCCCAATTGAAACAATATTGCCAGAACTTGAAGAGGAAGGAAAAATCATATTGGAACCTAGAGAAATCACAGAAACAAGAACCCAACAGCTATGAAATCGATCAATTTGAGAGCATCTCATCAAGAGGAAGACCCTACCTGCTGAAGATTCCACATGGAAGGATGAGAATTTTATATAGAAGCATCAAGAGCTACTCAAGCATTGAGGACAACAGTTTTTGAAGGAGGGGCATGTTAGGTCCATATACTACTAGTGTAACCTCTTATTGTTATTAGTACAACCTCCTTATTATATTTTTGTGCCCATGTAGTCCCCATATTGTTATTATTATGCCCCGTAGAAGCCCACTATTGTTATTATTGTTCCCTTACATTATTATTGTTATGTCGGCTCTAATTATATTATGACCCCTTAGACTCCTATATATAGAAAGGAGGTCTTGTCATTTGTATCATCAAAGAATTATTTATTTTTGTAGTGTAAAGGAGGTTGCCCCCTCGAAGAGGCTTATTTCTAAGGCATTCATCTATATTTTCTATCTTTTCTATCTTTTTGTGAGCAGATTTCATAACACATTTGTCAAGAGAACATCTGAGAAGGTGGAAAATCCAACCCAAAAATAAAATTTTTTCATTGTGAAATTAGGTGCTTATGATTTTATTTCATTTGGGAATTTTGGCATGGATTAATAGGTGACTTGGAAAAAGGAAGGGCTTTGACTGTGGTTTTCTTCCTTTACCTTAAATGGGAGGTTGATCTTCAATACTAGTCTTGTTGGGTAGCAAGGTCCCATTTTCCCATTCCATATTTATCACTTCTGTTATCACTCAGGTTTTCCCAAAAGTTGTAAGAAAGGGAAAGAAGGCTGAGGTAACCACAAACCAATCTTTTAGATACAAATTCTAGTCAATCTGCATCTAGAGAGGGCTCTCTCTTTAAGTGTTAGCTTTGTTTTGAAAGATATTAGCCTAGTTGTGGAATTTAGGAGTTTTGTTTGAGTTTGGGTGGTGAGATTTAATAGCAGTGGGGTAAGACTAAGTAGTTTAGGCAATTGGGCTAATGGATTCAAGGAAGATGGCTTAACTGGACTTGGTCTCTTAACAAAAGATGGTTTTACATAGCAAGATGGTCAAATAGAGAACAAACAACGATTTGGAATTAATGGAATGGTTTAAAAATGGGTGAAGCGCAATTAAGAATCATTCAACCTATTTGGAAAAATGGAA
>APFE030468874.1:0-2500 GCA_000404065.3 Pinus taeda
GGTATATGTAGATGATCTTTTAATGACAGGGAACAATGAAAGCTATATTGCATCCATAAAGAAAGAATTAGGAAAAAGTTTTGAAATTACTGATTTGGGCTATGTTCATTACTATCTTGGCATTGAAGTAACCCAACATCCAAAATCCATATTTCTTTCTCAAAAGAAATACATTGGAGATTTGTTAAACAGATTTGGCATGACAGAGTGCAATCCTCTTTCTACTCCAATGGAACAAAACTTAAAGCTCACATTTATTGAAGGAAAGGAATTTGAGGATGCAACAAAGTATAGACAGCTTGTAGGAAGTCTCATCTACCTCACTACTACCAGACCAGACATTTCATTTGTTGTTGGAATCCTCTCCAAGTTTATGCAAAAGACTTGTGAGGGACATTGGTCTGCTGCAAAAAGAGTTCTAAGGTACTTGAAGGGAACTCAAGACATTGGAATCAAGTATACACAGGTGGATGACTTCAGCTTGATTGGATACTCTGATTCAGACTTCGATGGAGACAAAGAAACTAGAGTATCTACTTCAGGATATGCTATGAGTCTTGGATCAGGAGCTGTCTCTTAAAGATCACGCAAACAATTAGTTCCAGTAGATCCCACAATAGAAGCAGAATATGCGGCAGCAGTTGAAGCAACGAAAGAAATTGTGTGGCTCAGAAAAATTCTCGAAGATTTGCAGGTAAAACAAGTACAATCAACTCCACTCATGATTGACAACACCTCTGCAATAAATTTGGCAAAGAACCCAAAGTTCCATGATCGTACAAAGCACATCAATACTAAATATCATCTGATCCGACATCATGTTGAGGCAAAAATAATCCATCTCCGTCATTGTTCCACAAATGAGCAAATTGCAGACATCTTCACCAAAGCGCTTGGAAGAGAAAATCTTGACAGATTCATAACGATGCTTGGACTCACCAACATCCCTTCAGATTAAGGGGGGGAATGTTGACACCTAATCCTCAGCGATTGGGAGAATTGAATGTGAACAGTCGTCAAGAAGATGAACTGAACGATCACATTCATGTATATAATAGATAGCTACCTAATGGAATAAATGAATTAGTTTTTCTGGAGTTACTCCTGGCCTGACAGGACTAGTAGGAAGAAAAATATTAAAAAAATTATGATTTCGGCCTCGAATTAGGATGAGGCAACTTTGGTCTGGTGAGAATATGCAAGAGAAAAACTAATGGGGAAGAGCTTTCCTGTAAGACTCTCCCAAAAAAGATTGAAGAAAATGTGTATAAGGAGATTGAGATAATGCAACATCTATCAGGCCATCCTAATGTCGTCACACTCCGATCAGTGTATTAAGATGTAGAATCTTTGCATTTTGTGATGGAGTTATGCACTAGTGGATGCCCCACTAACGAGATGTCTCGGACTGGACGCTACTCTGAGCATCAGGCAACAAAATTGATCAAGGAACTAATAATGGTCATTAAATACTATCATGAACTATGCGTTGTCCATCTGGATATTAAACCTGAGAATGTTCTTAGAACCAATTCCAAACAACTGAAGCTCGCTGATTTTGGCTTGTCCATGCGGTTTGCAAAAGGTATTTGTTCGTGCTTTGGTTTTTCTCACTAAACATGTACACAAGGGCATTATCATCATTATTAAATAATTCACTAGTTTTCTTTATGTATTTGACTGAGAGTACATTTTCAATTCAAACAGGTCAAAATTTATCTGGAGTTGTAGGGAGTCCTTCATATGTTGCCCCTGAAGTTTTGGCAGGGGCAACTTATTTAGAAAAGGTTGATGTTTGGGGGGCTGGTGTCCTCCTACATGCGCTTTTGATAGGAATATTACCATTTCGAGGAGGATCTATTGAAGCCATATTTGAGGCAATAAAACTAGTACAGTTAGATTTTCATTGTCAAGTGTGGCAGCCCATATCAGGGCTAGCAAGGGATTTTCTATCAAGGATGCTTTCAAGGGATGTGGAAAAAAGACTTTCTCCGCAGGAATTATTGAGTGAGTAAATTTGTTGCATTGTTGAGAATTAAATATTTTTGTATATTTGCTATCTTTATTTTCTCTTAAAATGTAATTATTAATCTATTTTCATCATCTGTGGCTGCAGGCCACCCTTGGATCAAGTGTTACACGAAGTCTATGTAAAGTATCCAGCCATCATTCCTTACACAGAGTCTAATGTAAAGATTCCAGGCAGCATTCCAAAAGGGAAAAATTGTTTCCTTGCTATCAAGGATCAGTACTTAGAAGAAACCCCACTTCCATTGTCTTCATATAAAAGGGAGAAAAGGGCGCAATTTGCGAATTCAATTCCAACAGAGTATGGAGAAGATGAATATTTCGTTGGGCCTTTGCAGGGTTTCTCACGTCTAAGACAGACGGAGATTGATATCCAAGCAGCAGGGACATGTGAAATTGTAGATGCTCTTGCAGCTGCTATTTCACAGATGAGATTATCTGAGCCAAAAAAGAGCAGACCGTGTGTTCCTGT
>APFE030468874.1:7500-20527 GCA_000404065.3 Pinus taeda
GAAATCATGAAATCAAATTATAATTTATTAAGTTATTTCTTGAATATTATTATTTCAATAATAATTTTTAAGTGTTAATATATTTAATGGTTTGAAATCAATTATTAAATATCTTATTAATAACTAATAAAACGAATAACAATAGGTAATTACGATAATAGAAAGGATTAAACAATACTAATTCTAATACACTATAGGGATGCTAAGATTAAGGGGAATATATAAATCATGTTTAAAAGCTAAAAATATATTAAAAATTATGTTTAAAAGCTAAAAATATATTAAAAATTAAAATAAACCCCGGCAAAAAAGGGGGGACCAACCACCAAAAACAACCTCTCGGGATAGGGAAAAAACCCTAAATAATATACCAATATTATTATCTTATAACATACTATTATAACATGATATATAAACCATTAAATTCATCCTAATGAGCCTGTGATTATGACTATATAAACAATTATAAATTACCCTTTATAACTATTTAATTACAATTTCTAATATGTATTTAGCTTTAGAAATAGTTTATAGAGTTTAAAAAGTTGAATTTAAAAGGTTGAATATAATTTTATTTAACTTTTAGTAGTATATAGAATTAGTTAATTTAATCCCTTCTAATACATAATATTATTTATATTTGATTAATATATTATATGTATTAATATACTTACCTGATCACATGGGTATATTCATACTTAAATATTATTATTGGAATAATGATAATTGAATTATTATATTATTTTTGTTTCATGATTGATGAATTTACCTATAAAATAAACCGATGTTAACCCAATATGGGATCGTTATAGGTATATATATATACATTAATTAATAAACAATTATATTTAGTCATATAGATAAATGATTGACTAACTTGTAGGAGTTCTTTACTTATATATATTTTTTACCCAATTTAACTAATTTCTTGGAATTATAATAACTAAAGAATATTAATTATTTGACTAGGGTCATAAGGTCATAATTAGCCGTTATCGATCTAGCCATTAGAGTCTCTGCCCTAACTATTTAACTAGCTAAGCTGGATCAGTTCTTCAACTTGTCCTGGCGATGAACCACACTGGTTGGTTCAAAACGTGTCGAAAAATGATTATTTATGTGATTTCGCCGAAAATTCTCTAAATAACATAAGTAACATTGTTTTGTAAATTAATGCAGTAAAGACCATTAGACAAAATACCATTCCCAACACAATCAAATTTATAAAATAAACTGAAGGATGTTTTTGAAAAGCTAAAGGAATATCCAAAAGGTACAAGCCTTGAAACTGAAATCAAGTTTCTAGAAAAACTTGGAACATAAAAAGTCTTTTCTAATTCTAAAACAAAGCCACTATTATAGCTTCCACATGAGAGCCTATCTTGTTTCCTGATAAGATGCTTTTCTTACTTCCCATTGGCTTCCTTAAGTTTTGCAAACCTTGCAAGGAATTCGAAATGTGAATTGTTGATCCAGAATCAATCCACTAGGTGTTAATATTGACATTAACCATATTAGATTCATAACAAACAAACGAGATTGGATTACCTTTGTCTGCAAGCCATTTCTGAAATTTGGTGCATTCCTCCTTCATGTGTCCCTTCTTTTTACAGAAGAAACACTTGGAATCCTTCTTGATATCAGCTTGGGGAGGGTACTTTACCTTTCCCTTTTCGATTAGCTTGAGATTTGCCCTTTCCATGCGTTGCCAACATTGCACTTTCTCCTACTTCCATCACCAGTCTCCCTTCCTCTTGAACACACATGGTCATGAGTTCATTAATTGACCATTTATCCTTATGTGTGTTGTATGAGATTTTGAAGGGTCCATATTGGTGCGGAAGGGTGTTCAGGATGTAGTGCACCAGGAAAGACTCTGACATTTCAACCTCGAGTTTCTTCAATTGAGCCACAGTGTCCCTCATTTGCTTGATGTACTCGCGTACACCTTTCACACTAGTGAGCCTTAGGGATGAGAAATTCATGATTAGGGTGCTTGCTAATGCCTTGTCTGAAATGACGAATTGACCATCAATGGCTTTCAACATGTCTCAGACCTTTTCATGCTAATCAATGGAACCACGAATACCAGCTGAAATTTTAGTCTTAATGAACATCATGCTTAGGGATTAGATCATTCCCATCGTTCATAAAGCATGATGTCTGTTGTAGTGCTGGTATTAGTGAGTGTCAGTGGTTCATCTTTCCTAATAGCATAGTCTATGTCCATCCACCCCAAATGAAGGAGAACCCTCTCCTTCCAAACCTTATAGCTATCTCCCTTAAGTTCAGGGATATCACAATGAATTTCAGAGAAATTTGCAGGTTGTACAACTGCATAAAATTAAATATCACATGCTTATGTTAAAAATTGAGGCGTAAAGATAATGCTTTACCAATGTAAATCATGCTTAAAATTGAATCTAATGACATAAAATTGCCTGTGTGCTAAATTTCCAATTCAAGTAGATTCAATTATTCTTTATGATAGAATTTATCAAATTATTCAGTTAATTCATAATTATAAAGGGTATATTATGATTATAATTTGATATAAATTCTATCTTAGATTTGAACTTTATGATAAAACTATTAATTCATAATTCCTGTGGGTTAATTAGTGCCTAAATATTCTTTATGTGATCCTAATCAATCATAATATATAATATTATTTAATTAGAGATGCTATGGCTATTCTCTAATCAATTAAAAATTATATGGATCATTAGACATTATTTCTTTTATGCATAAAAATTAACTTGATATGAGAATGATTATAAATTGCATAAATAAAACTATAATATTCATGCGTAACATTCAACAATGGGTCTCGTATACTCATCCAAAATAGCATGTATTAATTAAAGCAGAAATAATCAATTCATGCAAATTAAATATGGGCATAATTAATAAATTTGCACAAAAACTATGCAAATTGCATATAATTAAACCAAATAAATATTATAAGCATTCAAATTGAGCAAAAATTAGACATATTTTCAAATAAATGCCTTAATTCAGAAAATTCTCAAAATATGAAATTTAACCAAATAGAGCATGTCTATAAACGCCAATGCAGAGATAAAAATGCTCTGATACCAAATGTTTGCTTAAATAACGACTCTATAATGCGGGAAAAACACTTAAAAGAATCGAAAACTTAAAAAAACTTTAATACCCAATAAATCATACCTCCGGCCATTAATGCTTGCTCACACTCTGATATCAGATAAAAGCAAGATTTCCTATAGCTACCCAATTTGTTGTTGTACAGGATAATGGAATCGCCGAAATAAAGTTGCTCGGACCTCCAACATCAACTGCCTTTGAAAAAGCTCCAACAACTGCCTTTCAGAGCTTTGAACCGTATACAATTTTCTTCTCTCTGCTGGCTTGGCTCTATTAAAACCAGTAGTCCTGAAGCAAAAAACTAATGGTTTGAGCCTGCATGAGAAGGAGGAAGGTCAGCTAACTGAGGGATGGTCTCCTGGTGTCGAAAACTCCTTGGACAAGTGGAGAGCCGATGTATCAGCTCGACAACTGAGACTAGCCAACAATGGTGAACATTGGAAGGGTTACAGGCCCTCCATCGTCGAGAGTACATGCAGAGAGGAACCTTACCGAAACGGAGAGTGCAAAAATACAACGGATCTAACTACTCAAAGACACGAGGCCATTCACCCTCTGCAGACTTTTTCTTTCACCCACATGGCACTTGCAAGCTCTCTCACTCTAACTTGATGGTGTAAGGCTGAAGGGGATTGAGTTAGTGAGCTTGGGGACCAAACAAAAATATTTATAGCCAAGCTTCCGTCAAGCTTCTGTTGGCTATGTGTCAAGTGTTCCACAAAACATGGTAGAGAATTGTAGAAGGAGTAATGGACCACTCCAAGAGCTCCCAACAAGAATTTAATCAACAGTAGTTGGTTTCTATAATGAAACGGCAGCAGATGGTGACCGAATCATCGGCGACCATTGTGGGAGCTAACACATCTCACTTAAGACACAGTTTGTGTACAACATTTTGAAGGCATGCCATTGATGACTGTTGCTCACTTACAATGAGTAAAATTGTTGAATTGCTGGGCATTTGAAATTCTTCATATATGTGCTATTGTTATTTTCTCTTAAAAGCAATTAGAAATATATGACTCATTCTAACAATGTTTTCATCTATTGCTATAGGCCACCCTTGGATCAAGTTTTACATAGAATCTTATGTATATATTCGGACAAGATTGTCAAAAAAGAAAAATATTATGCTTGTTATTAAGGGTGAATGGTTAGACTAATCTTCATTTCCATTACCTCCATTTAAAAGGGAGAGATCATACAAAACAGAGCAAACAGAACATGAATTTTTCTTCTGGCCTTTGTAGGGTTTCCCACATCCAAAACACCTAGCACTTGATGTCCAAGCAGCAGGGAAATATGCATTTTCCATTTTAGTTATAGAATTATTTGAGCCTAAAAGGAGTAGACCTTGTGTTCCTGCATGCCCCGTTCAAATCTAGTGCTCGTGTAACTTAAGGAGCAGCTTGTTTACAACATTTTGGAAGTGTGCCATTACTCACTGTTACTGACAGATAGTGATCATTATTTATTGATTGTGCACTCAAGATGTTTATAATGTTTATAATGGAGGTGTGACTAATATCATGTGTTGATTGATCCATTCACTGACCAATAGAAGTGAAAACTAAAAAATATCTTAACATGAATGACTCCATTGATTGTGCCAGCTTAAGGAGTGCCCTACTATTGAGCCCACTGAACATTGATAAATACTGATATCAATATATGTATAGGAATTGAATAGTTTGTTTTGTCATTTATACGTAAGTTTTACTTAAATGAAGTGAGAAAGCAACTAGAAAAATGCAAGATATCATAATTGCATTTTTGTATATTATCATTTATACATATCGTTTCCCAATAGATTTGGGAAAATTCAAAATATTTATAATGCATTTATTCATGTAGTCTTTTCCATAATTCATTGTTGTTGTAATTCATCATAGATTTATTATTTTGTGTGTTCAAGACATTATTTGAGTTAGATATTGTTACTCCATGGAGTTTCCATGTTGAAGCTTATGAGGATTTTAGTAGGGAGGAAAATGAATTAGTTAGAATGATATAACACAATCTAATTTTTTATTGGACATTTTAGAATGCCATTGATATATTTTCTCTAAGATTTGGCACTTATGGATTGTATAGTATTGGTAAATGTTTGCACACAATTTAATACCAGTGTTTATTAATGACTTAGTGAACAAATAACTTCCATAAGTTAGTCTTTGATGGTTCTTCAACCTTATATGCAATTTCTGATGAGGTAGATTCCTGGACTTGATACCTGGTTTTAGTATGTGTAGAGTTTGTTGAGAAGGGAACAACAAAAAATCCCTTAGGATATGCATCAAGTATCTCTAAGGAATCTTCCATTAAATCTCAGAGATTCTTAGCTTGGACCAATTGCTCATGTATCATAGTTAAATGGAATTTTCTGAACTTACCATTTTTTTTACTATTAACTCAAGCTTTAATTTTATATGAATGCAACTCAACCTTCCTATTTTTCATTTCTTGGATTGGTTGATGGTACAAGTTCTCTTATAAAATTTCTATAGAAGTCAATAGGATTTCCTCCCATGAAGACACTTACTTTCATTATTTGTATTGTGTCTTTACTTGCTATGGCTAGACAATGTTGTTCATGTAAAGTGCTAAATGAACACAGAGTGGGCTATTAATCTTGATACACCTACCCATTGCCAAATAAAGAATTTAGATGGAACATTGAATAATGTCAAATGATGGATTCAATTTAGTAATTTACTTTTACATTTACAGGTTTACATTGATGATTGCAGAAATGTCAATTTTACATTGTTGGGATTTTATTTTTTATTTTTTATATAATAATTTTTTAATAATTTTATATTTTTTATGACTTTGATGTCCCCCCATTTCCCGGAGATTTCGCTAAATTTTGGGGTTGCTTATATATGACCCCCTTGTGTTTATCCCCGCTCACGCATTTCCCTGTCTCAAAAACTCAATGGAACATTGGTAAAAAAAGATGGAATATTGTTATAATAGTCAACAAGTCCATTCCTATGGTATCCAAAGTTGATGAAGTTGAACGGCAAAGGAAGTTTCCCGGATTGTCTCAACAAGACTCGTTTCAGTGTGTAGAAAGTAATAATGAACTCAACCTTCCATTTTCTAAAAACATACATGAAAGTGCCTTCTCTTTGCTATACAAATAAAGCAATAAATGACCATTTGATATGGAAGGAACATGATAACCTTCACTCGTAGGGTACCTACCCACTTTATGAAAAGGAATTTCCTTTGCTTGCCATGTTGGAATGCTAATCCATGTGGGTGCCCCTTTCCAACATGTTATGTAATTGTATTATGGATTTGCGTACATATGTTCTTCGTATGGGCCTGTATGTTTCCTATAGTTAGGCTATCCACTTGGGTTGACATTATTGAATTGAGAAGAATGATCTACCATGTTGAAGAGGCTTCCAATGCATGTCCCCATTACTTGTTAGTTTTTGTAAAGATAAGATACTAAAAATTTCTTGATGAGTTTTGGTGGCTGGCAAACATTCTATAGGGTTTCAAAATCCTTCAATCACTGTGGTGTTGTGACCCTTGTGCAAGCATTCATTGAATGTGAAATTCAGATTTAGTAATGTAATTTCCAAATAGCATAAAAATATTGGGTAGATGGTCCAAGAGCTGCAGGAATGTATTGTCAAGTTCTTTTTTCAAAGTTTTTAGATAGTTGTAATTTCCACTTGACTATATGTAACAAACTCTATAATTTTCCATTCCATTGAGCTTTGGTCATCCATGGATTTTAATATAACTTATTTCTATGCTAGTTGCCTTGCTCTCTATATTGTAAAGAAGTTTGGATATATTTCCATATGAGATTCAAAGTTTTCAGGCTCCCTTAGAGTCCAAATGAGAAGTTCAGTCTGAACTCTTATAATCTAACGAAAGCAAACTTTTGTGTACCCACCTTTTATTTAACTTATGAAAAATTGAGTTGAACTGTAGATGCCTTAGAAATATGACGCTCTCTCTACTTTCCTTACCTTCTTAACTTCTTCAAGGATGAAGATTGTTGTCTAAATTTACAACCCAAATATTTGTTAGCGTTTTCTAGTGAACCCTAATATGAGATGACTTTGAAACTTCCATGATGCATGCATTTGTAGATACATTATTATTATTATTATTATTCTGATTTTGAATCTAAAATATGCTTGTTTTCTTTGAGATAAAGAACTTTTATATGGCTCATTCAATTTGCTTGGGATTTTCTTGCATGTACAATAGGGAACAATCACAACTTTTCTAAAGTTTTCAATGCCTTGTCTTGGATTTGGTCATCAAAATTACCTCTTGTCTACAAATATGCTTTTGAATTGCTCAACGCTGATGAGCCTTACACAAGAGGATGACATTGCTCAACCCTAAAGAGAATTTATTCTTGAGAGAAGAGGATTTATGAGGATGTTGGGTTATTTATCTTTAACCTTGAACTCTTTTTCTTTGTTTTTCTAATCTCATATCCCATATATTGAAAACTTCTTTAGTATTTAAAATAATGTTTCCCACTTTACCCGCACATAGTGAATGGAATCATTTGTTAAGTTTGTAGTGATTGATAGGGAAAATTTACTTTCTAGTAAATCTTTGTTGTGAAGTAAATTAACTACCTAAATCGAGAGAAATCACATTCTTCTCATGTGAAATTTTGTTAGCGTCAAAGCCTTCTCAAATCATATAGAGAAGATATTAAGGAAATTTTTCTATCAAAATTTGCTAACTCTTAAAATTTCATTTGCCTTATGTGCCTTTCTATAGTAAAATACTATATTTTTTTAGATGAAGTCCAAAAGCTCAACCGTAAGACTTGTGTACTAAAGGGATTATCACTCACGTGATAAGAAAAAATACTCACGATTATGGGTACATAGGCTCTTGCAATTGAGCATTTGGGCTTTATCTTTAGAAGCAAAAGATTTTGTTAGAACATGCCAAAATAATATGGAGAAGATCCATCCACCCACAATAACCAACAACTTGTGATGGATCTTTTATTTTTGGAAAAACCTTAATATCAATTTTGGCAGATCCCTTAT
Source organism: Pinus taeda (assembly GCA_000404065.3). Lineage (NCBI taxonomy): Eukaryota > Viridiplantae > Streptophyta > Pinopsida > Pinales > Pinaceae > Pinus > Pinus taeda. The sequence goes on from APFE030468874.1 coordinate 15,678, forward strand.
GTAAGTCACATGCAACTTTGGACAAGGAAAGGAATATGACCAGTGACAAGGAATCACAGAGGACCTATTCTCACAAACTAACACCCATTCTTTAACCAAATCAGAAAATGATTCAATAAGAGAAGTAACAAGAGGCTTAGATACCAACATACCACTAGAGGAGGTGGCTAGAGCTCCAATTAGTGCAAGATGAACTCGATTACCTCCTTCTAGCGTCAGAGAGATTTCCTCTATTAGATCCTTAGCTCATTGAGAATGAATTGAAGTTTCGTCCATGGGAGTATCTGAGGGGGTGTGTGAGGTATCATTCCTGAGTGCACTCGGGCCAACATTGGATGAAGTTACCTTAGTGGTCTCCTTCGGCTGATGATCTTTCTAAAACTTTTTTTAACAAAAACTTACAAAACTTTAGGGTGTGTCCATATTGGTGACATCTTCAGAATTTGAACATAATCCCTTCATAGTCCAAAGGTTGTAGATTATTGCTTCCATCCCCCATATCTAGGTCTTCTAATAAGCCCTCTCGTAAGTTAATATTTACTAAAACCCTTGCCATCAATTTGTATTTGATTAGTAGAAAAGAGTAATCCACCACTAGGAAGGTATCTAGACTATTCCCCACATCTTTGAAAATCTCCTCTTTCCATAACTTTGGAAGCCAACTGAGGAGCCAAACCTAGATTAGTGTTATGTCTAACCTCTCCCTAATCGCATCGAAAAGGGGTGTCCAAAATTTTAATATAACTGGAGTTGAGTCTATACTCCATATCCTCTAAGATATGGCTAGGGATTCTTCATGAGATTTGTAGTCAAGCTGTATCCACCCTTTGGCCAAAATAAAAACATCATGGGGGTTTGAAACAATTGGACTTACTTCGACAACCACCCAAGCTTCCAACATTTTGATGTTGAACTTCTAGTCTGACATCCTACTAACTAGGTTTTTACCTGTCATCATTGTCACTTCTTGTATCCACACATCCACCCCTAAGCTCATGATGAATTTGGTGTGAGGTTTCTTTCTTTTGATGACCCTATCCTTTTCTCCCTTAGATGCCTGGCTTGAATCCACTGAATGAGGTTTTTTGAAACCCTCAATTCTTTGAACATCCCGCTCGCCTCCCCTAGATTCAAAGCCCCCAATATTTTGAAACACTAGAACAAAAAGGTTTTGCATATAATTTGGGATGCTACTGGAAATTGGGTTGTAACCCTTAGTCGAGACTTGCCTTGTAACAACTTGTGCAGATGGTGTTTCAATGCCTAAATCAAATCATCCAGGTACCCATGATTCCCTTCCCCATAAGGCACATAATTAATTTATGAGCAAGGTGCATTTACCTTAGAGGAGATCTCCGTAGCCAAGCCTACATGAGTGCGTAAAGTCCCAAAAAACAATATTGCTACTGGGGTTTTTTCCCATAACCCCTCAAGAAGAGACTGAACCCTTATGTGACCAAGGGAGATAACGGATTCCTTCCATAGGCAAACGATTATCTACGATGGTATCCCTTCTAGTTGCAAACATTCTCTCCAAACCTCCACCAGGACTAGGCCCGTGGAAAATGTTGATTGGAGGTCTGACCCGTCTATTCCTTGTCTCCTTTCTTTCTAGTAGGCTATAAACTCCTCAAAATTTCTAAAAATGGGAATTTAGTCACAACTCTCTTTGTTGAAGTCCACAAAATCCTCCCTGACCATGCTAGAAGCTTTTATAGTAAAAAATTCCAGATCAAAGGTTGTCAGGCCCACCAGAAATTTGATCTCCTCTTAATAGTTATCTCTTCATTTACCTCTCTCTACAAGACTCGATGCAGTAACAGATAAACCCCCATTGACTCCTCTCCTCTATAACAGGAAAAAACACAAACTTACTAGGTGAAAAACGAAAAATCAGAGAGATTTAGTGAGGAGGAAAGAAACTTTCCCCTTGGTTAAAAATTCAAAACCCTAGCCCATCATCATTATGCACTAGACCTCCCACTTCACTCCTCCCATATCTCACCCCAACAATATTATATATGTTAATATATAATATAAATATAATAATATTATACATACTTATTATTAACATAATATATGTTATACTTTATTATATTATTATATATACTTTATTTATTTCTTTTTTTACCTTTTGCAAAAAGAAATAGCTAATATATATGAGATGGTATGAATATATTTTGTTACAATGGTGTCTACACCTAATTTATAATCATTAATATGCACTTGGTCTTCAAAAGTCGTACGTTTCCTTTTGCTTCCTTTTTCTTTAGGATATACAGTTCAATCTTGCATTATGGATTCCTATATATATATAAAGAAAGAAAGTTATCTTAAGTTATGGATTCCTTTCTACATGTATTTAGTCCTATTAAGCTCAGTATTTGTTATATATTTTCTAATTTTAATTTTTTTGAGAAGAACTAAACTGCCATACAATACCTGTTCACTTTGATATTTTCATTTCCCAATTAAAAAGTTATACTAATTACTTTTCATGAATGATTTCTTTTAATTGAAAATTTCAAATTCAATAACATGAAAAATTAAAAAGTTAAACATGAATGTGAAATCATCTTAAAACTATGAAGTGATAGAAAAACCTTTTTTTTATGAATAACTTTTAACTAGCACATCCATATAAATTAGATGGTTGGTAAATATTGATAAGCATCAAAATGCATACCCCACAATACATCTTACATTGCCTAGATTAAAATATATTGTAAAAATTAACTAGATTATAACTTTATTATTATTATTACTACTACTATTACTATTATAAAATGAATTAATATATGAGTTAAACAACATTCTTAATCGTGGATATCCACTCCCACTTTACCATGTTTTTTTTGTCAGTCAAATTTCTTTGATTATATTATCATAAAAACATATATTACAAAATGGGTCTCATTGGCCCCCCAAGCTTCATTTCGACTAGACCTATTGGCACTGCGGGTTGGAGTATTCGAAAGATTGATCCTTACAAGCATTATTTCCGCCAAGTTTAAGAGCCATACATCACAAAAGAGAGACAAAAATAGCACAAATGTTGACATCAACATATCAAGGAGGGGGGCGGGGAGGGACTACAGGAGGTGCAACATGAAAGCTAACATGTTCATGCATATGGAAGTTGATGTGTTCAACTCGAGCTTCCAGATCACGAAGACGCCCATTGGTGCAATGTTGGCTCTAACGAAGATTGTGCAGCTTCTCCAGAATCTCATTCCAAATAAACTGAATATCATTTATATATGCAACCACCTCATTACGGTCCTCATATCATCATTCTCTAATGGTCCATATTTTCCTGAATTCATCTAAGTTTCTTTGTAATGGACTCCAATGAAGTTAGAGCGTCAACCCAGCTAGGAGAATGAATTAGAGAGGAAGCCACCTCACCATCACATTCCATACCTCTAGAATTACTTGAAGAAGAGCTTTGACTGAGAGCCAGATGACCTAAAGGGAAATGATGGCCACCCCCATGGCATGGTTTCTCATGATGGCGCAACATGTTGATCGGACTATGAAGATTATAGAACGAGACGTGGAAAGGGACAAGACACCCCCTTTTAGAGTAGAAGATAGAGCCCCTACCAAAAACACAAGGGAGTCTATCTAGCTTCGAAGCACTACACACCCATCGAGGAGAAGCCCTGGATCGATAAGAGGTAGACATATTCCAAGTTAAACTTACGACAGGGATGCCTTATGTAACTAGGTGAATGACCTTCTAAATGATCGTTGCATGCACCCAATTAACTGGAGACCCCACCCACATGGAATTAACCCCATACCAACAATAATTCAAAGGGAAAAATGGAGTTATAAGAATTCACTGACTCAATACAATGAAGACAGTGAACACGAGAGCCAGACTGGAACAAAGAAGGTGGTAAAATTTGATTGGAGGTAGACACAAGCTAGAAAAATTGCCAGCGTCTAGGGTTTGAGCAGTTGAAACCCTCCGACTTAGACCCCTGAAATCCCCACAATGAGAATTACCGATGTCACTCTCCTGGTCACTTTTCCACTTCAAAAGACTCCATATGGAAATAACTCAAAGAACATCCATTTAATAACAAAGAACCTAGGCAGAGAACCAAAGACAAAGTAGAGGGGTTATCTTCACGAAGCACGAGAAACAGTCCACCTTAAACTTTCTTTCAGAATTGATGAAAATTTGCCTTATTTCCCTTCCTAGCTCGGTGCCGAGAAGAATTTTGCCTCTCCAAGTCGAGCTCGGGTCCCAAATACTGATTTGAAAATGATAGTGAATCCATACTACAGAAAGATGGTAAGCCACTGCATTGCACCAACTGAGCCAACACCCAGGCGAGCACACTTGGTCTCTATCATGAACCTTACTACACTCCCAATGCCATAAACTCATCACCCAAGTTACAAAAGTTGAGTGATTACCCTGAGCACCATTTAATTTCCAAAACTCAGCTTCAAGAGAGTTCGCATGATAGGAGTATTGTCATCGTGATCCATAATTAATAACTAGCATGTTTGCCGCATGGGAGAAGGGCATAGCCTCGATGCCTAGTTTCCAAGTCTTTATCCACAACCATAGGGGATTACTATGGAATTTTTTACTTGTAAATAATGTTTGTTATAATGCCATGAGACAACACAATGGCTTATCAATACCACACGCCAATGCGGCACGTATAGATATGATATTTTCTTTAATTAATTAATTTGAGATAAATTCATTAAAAGAGTATAACTAACTTGAATATAATACTAATGTTGTGAATATTTTGGCATATTCTATGCAGATTAAATCTTTACCATCTACCCAATAATTAATTAAAATTTTCAAAAGTTTATTA
>APFE030468880.1:0-25403 GCA_000404065.3 Pinus taeda
AGCTATTGTGAGATAGTCCTAATTTGGTAGCCAACTCAAACATCATGTGATTGCGGAAATCTGATCCATGATCTGTAACTATAGCTTGTGGAACACCGAATCTGGAGACTACATGATTAAAAAAGAAAAGACCAGCCATTTCGCCATTGTTGTTTAATGTAGGCATCGCCTTGGCCCATTTCGTAAAATAGTCAACTGTGACTATGATATACCTATGTCCCCCAACCGAGGTGGGGTCACATGTCATGAAATCTATGCCCCATTTGGCAAATGGCGCAACAACAACTATTGGATGTAGAGGTGTGGGTGGTATTCTTGTTTTGCGATCGAAGATTTGACAAGCATGGCAACTTTTGACTATGGTTATGCAATCCTTGAACATTGTTGGGCAAAAGTATCCTGCTCGTAAAATCTTTTGTGTCGTAGCATAACCAGATTGATGCCCCCCACATGCACCTGAATGATAATCATTTAGGACGTTTTTGGCCTCCTCATGGATGAGGCACGTTCGTAGAATTGTATTGATACCATGAAGATAAAGTGTATCGTCGACGATCATGTAGTCTTTTACTTGGTATCGAGTATATCGCTATTCTGAGTGAGAGGTATTAGACCTATATGTTTGGGTCTAGAGATAGATGATTATACCTCCATACCACTAGTCGCTTGAATATATCAGAAACAAAGATTCATCCACGATTCTTGCTTTGACTGTTGAATCGTTGGACAACAATGGGAAGTCACATAATAACTTCACTAAAACCAAGGCTTTCTTTGATTTGGATTTTACAAATTCCAGATCAAACTCTTGCAAAATTTCTATCCATTTCGAAATTTTCCCCCAAGTAACTTTCATGACAAGATGTAAGTCATGGGGTTGCAATCTGACAAAATGGTAGTTTTTTGAAAGAGGACATAGTGTCGAAATCTCTGTACTACTTGAACAGCTGCGAGAGATAGCTTTTCAACATAGGAGTACTTGCTTTTTGTATCATTTAAGTTTCAACGTAAACAATAGACAAGATGTTCGATTCCATTGTCTTCTTGAACTAAAACCATTGCGATGGTTGTATCCACTACAGCCGGATACAAGTTAAAGTCTTTTTGATGATCAAGAGCATACATTAATGATGCTTTTATTACGGATTCCCTTAGAGAATAAAAGGAAGCTTGTGCAACCTAATCCCAGATGAAGGGTACTTCTTTTTTCAACAAACATGTATAACCTTTAGCAAGTTTGGTGTAATTTGGAATGAACCTCCTTAGAAGGTTTGCTTTCCCTTGGAGTTTCTGAATCTAAAGAAAATTTGAAGGTGGAGGCAGATCGATGATTTCCTGAACCTTACACAGGTTGAGGCGAATCCCATCCTTTGAGACTACAAAGCTAAGTAAATGACCAAAACCGACACAAAGCACACACTTGTGCAGATTGAGTCATATCTTGTAGTGTCTGCAACGTAGAAATATTGCTCTCAAATGTCGCGGATGATCAGTCCGCTTTTGTGAATGAGTTGGAAGATCATTGAGCTATGGTTGAACGATGTTCTTGATGTCATGGAAGGCATAATTCATTGCCCTTTGAAAGGTTGCCCCTACATTATTTAAACCAAAAGGTAGCTTGCAGTATGCGAATGTGCCCCAATGGACAAATAAATGTAGTCTTTGACCAGTCCTGTGGGCGGATATTTATTTGATTATACCTGAAAAATCCATCCATAAACGAAAATATTTTGCATCTGGTGCATTCATCAATTATCTGGACGATAAAGGGTGTAGGGTAGTTGTCCTTTGCACAAGCATGATTTACATCTCTATAATTGACGAACACTCTAATCATTCCTTTATTTGTTATCATAGAAACAATGTTCGATACCCAATCAGTTAGAGTAAAAATGAAACCAACATGGAGAATTTTTTCAAATTGTGCCTTGATGGCAATGGCTTTCTTCGAGTGCACCTATTGAAGCCATTCTCATACTATTTTAACATCTAGATAAATCTTAATTTCATGTTCAACTATGCCTGAGTCAATGCCTAGAATTTCTTCATATGACCATGCAGAGACATCTCCGAACTTGAGAAAGAGATGGTAATATACTTCCAGTTCTGAAGAAGAACAAGATTTGCTAACATGAGTATTCTATACAACATCTGGTTTGGTCGAGATATTTATGGTGACAGTTTCTTCAATATTGGACAGGTTTCACTCAGAATCCACCGTATTTAGAGTATTTGATAGAAAATTAAAAAAAAAAGGATTATTAAGGTCACTGGAGCAATCTTCGTTGAAATCTAGATGATGGGAACGATGGTGGTAATCTTCCCATGGCACCCCCTCTATCATCGTTGACTGAATAATTCCTTCGTCTGTAGAATGTACATGTGACCAAGGATATGAAGAGGTACCATATTCCTTAGACCTATCTATCCAAATGCTCAATGAGCGTTGATTTGGGTTTGCCTCCCATGTCGAAAACATTGATTGCTACGATATTTCTATTGGGCTTGGAGGCAATACCTGGTGATGATCCATGCTAACATCGTGTTCGGAAATCTTCTGAATAGAAGATACCATATTGCAGGTTCCCATTGTGTCCACTTCTGCCAGATTGTTTGGAGGTGGTAGGGCAAAAGTATTCATCAATGTAGGGTCTTTTAGTAGACCTACTCCAATATTTTGAAGCAATTGAGAGCTTTCGTGGATCATCGGAATGCTTCCCGTAACTTGTGAACTGTTGGGGAGAAATGTTTGCTGGTCAATGATTATAATTCCTCCTTGGAAGGGAAATTCAATATTTCTGTTGTATGTCGACACAATAGCAGCCATAGCATAAATCCAAGGCCTTCCCAGTAGGATGTTGTAATCTAGGTTTCCATCAATAACTTCAACATCAATTTCTACTATTTTTCCCCCCAGTTTGACTTGCAAGTTATTTAAAATCCCGTATGGAGTGTATGTTCACCCATCAAATTCTTTTAACATTGTTGACGATCCCGACAAGGTTGGTGAGCCTAAAGTTTTCCAACAACTCATTGAAATAATACATGTAGATGCCCGCTCATCAATAATTGTTCGATGAATAGTTATTTTGAGGGCCTTCACTTGAATGAGGAAATCAAGTTGAGCTGGTAACTGAGGGTCATATCCTTTATTATTAAAGGCCACAAGATTGGAATCCGCTGGGTCAATCCCACCTATTGCTAATAATAGAGCCTGCTTCTGGGAGGGGCAATTTTGCAGCACCTCAAGTGTTGACATAGTGGACGGCGATTGGGTCAAGTCCTCTACTATATTATAATTTTGTGCTACTCTGGCATGAGGATTAAATGTCGATTTGTGTACTACTCCCTTTGGCAGCTTTATCGTTACCTCAGGGATGATGGGTGGCACAACTTCGGTCGAAGTTGTTGTCGAACTACTAGGTTGATCAGTAGCCTTGTTGTTCGACAGCTGTGGATTCCCGTAATCTTTATTCCTTGTTGATATCAAAGTATCATTTTTCTGTTTTGAAATGGACAACATAAGCACTTGGGATGGGGAAGCATTTTCACTAGCAACCAAATCAGTTCCCGGGTTTGGAAATGGATCAGTCAATACCACTGAGGTTTTGGAACTCTTAAAGAGTTTCTTAACTTTAGCTTTATGTGGAAAATCTCTCGTCCAATGATCCTCATCACATATCTGACACCCAGAAGGGGGTTTCCTTTGTCCAGAAGGGTTTGCAGAAGGTTTTTCAGGAGATGACTCATCCTGCTTCTTCTTTTTCCCTTTCTTTTTCTTCTTGCCTCCTGGTTGCTTCGGTTCTTTTCCTTTGTCAGTCAACATGGCATTAACCTCCAAGGAGAGAAGTTCCTCATTTGCATTTTGACTAGAAACAGTACGGGCTTTATTTGACGTAGCCTTTATGGTTTTCGTGCTAGTCGTACCTATCACACCATCGCTAGCCTGAGAGTCTTTGTTTGATTTAGGAGGAGGAGGAATGGAAAACTCCAGTCTATGAGAATCAGGGATTTTGTCGTAGAGCGTGCTAGACAGAGTATAGATCAAGTCTAGATATTGCACATGAGCAATGACATGCTCTTCAGTGATGACCCCTCCCTTTGCCACATCTTCTGTAATAGAAGGTAACAATGACTTAATAAACCATTCAGCTAGCAGCTAATCAGGAACATATGTTTTTACCATTCTACGATGACGTTGCCACTCATGAATATGATCAGATATGTTAGTGGTTGTCCTTTGCTTGAAATTGGTAAGAAGCTTTGTTCCTATTTCATGCCTTATTGGTAACTGAAAATGGGTTGAAAAGGTTGTGGCAAGGATGTTGAAGTTATCGAATGAAGCTCTAGGAAATTTGAAGTACCATTTTGCTGCTAGACCAGTCAATGTTCATTTAAAAAGGCGAAGCCTAATCGAATCATACTTGAGAGTGTTGGATGAACACCACAGATGAAAGGTCATCACATGATTCGACGGGTCTTCACCTGGATTTCCATTAAATTTATGAATATCTGACGGACGTTTATGAGGAATCGCTAGACACCAAGGGGCATAAGCAATTAGATCATTTTTTAGCCAATTTAGATATGGTAACACTAAAGTCACCACAAAGGGCAACTTTTGATTCAAGTTCGGCAAAGCATACCCAGGATAAGATGGGATCACCTGAGTAGTGGGTCTTTACATACCAGCATAATGTATTTGATGTTGATAACTTTGGTAAGGTTGATGGGCATAACCATTATGATATGATTGATGTTGACCATTTTGAATATACGGTTGCCCATTACCAGCAAAGCCTTGTTGCTCAAGTCCTCAGTAAGCTTGTTGGAATTGCAGTTGTTGATATTGTACCAGCCATGGTTGTGAAGCCATTTGTTGTTGTCCAATACTGGCTGCCTAACCAAGATGAGGGGTAACAGTGCCCATTTGACCCTGGGTCGCTTTGGTTAAGGAGCCACTAATTGGTGATTGTGGTTGTGTCATGGAGACAAAAGGCTATTGTATTACGACCTAAGAAACTTGAGGTTGGCATACAATAGGCAATGCTTGTACTTGTGACACTGTCACAATAGTCTGTGTAGTGGGGATATTCGACACAGGTAGACTTGGTTTCATTGAGTATACAAATCTTGGTTGTTGAGGTAGTATTGGCACCCAACTACTGAATGTAATTCCATCATGACCCGAATTCTATTTTGAACTCTCATATGGTTGTTCTCCTGGAGGGAATAATGAAAGGGCATATTGCCCCCCATATGGCAGTAATCCAGTGTTCAAAGGTAAGATTGGCCTCTAGAGACTGCACTGCCCAAATCGATACTATTGTGAAGGATCAATTTGCTGAGACTCAACATAAGAGATTCCAGATATTATTATGGACAAACAAATGGGAACAGACCATACTGTCGAAACAGTCCCCGGGTGGACTCCATCTAGTGGTTGAGAGCTAGTTGGGACAGATGGTACACCAATGAACATTATTGGAGTAGCAGCAGGAGGTTCTGCTGCTGTTGCGTCAGATGACACAATCCTGGATGTAGAAGATTGTTCAGACATATCGAGTCTATCCAAAATATTTCCTAGTGATTCTACAGGAACTTGTGATGAAGGGAGGCTAATTTTTTATGAAGAAGGATATAGGGTGATCCCAGATCCAAAATGCGATGGAGTATTGAATGGAAGATCCTCCACAATCTCTTCTATAGCAATCAATCCAGGTGGGAGAGGTAGACCAGCAGGTCCGTAAAATATTTCTGGTGCCGAAGAAGGTATAGACTCTACAACGACAGATGTTGGAGGGATAACACCTTCCGAATTAGCTGTAGATGGAGCCATTTCAGGAACAAAAGTGTTTACCGTTACACTAGGATTAGTTCTAATGTCCTCTTGTGACTGTGGAACTTCTTCTATAAAGGCAAGGATACCAGAAATGGTTGGAGTAACTGGAGTCTCTGAGGATGTTGGAACACAAGTTCCAAGCAAACCAGAGGACTTTGATCCAGTTAAACAAGTTTGCTTGGTTCGAAATAGTTTCGTTTTGGAGTCAAAGACAGTTGACTTATCAGTCTCTGTGAACGATGGGGTTTTGATTGAATTTCTTCCATGATTTCGGATTACTTGATGAACTCAAAATAAAGGGGAAAATGTGATTCTGAATTAAATGAATTTTATATTCTTTGACACAACTTGCTTTTTCAATTTTTAAGAGTCGAGAAAAAGCTAAAGATGACTCTAGTGGCCTTCGATTTTTAATGAGCATGAAGTGACAAGTGCTCAGATGGGCCTTTTCCTTAAGGAGTCTGAAAAGGAATGAAATAGACTACTCTGGAAATCTAGACAGAGGGATTGCCAAACCAATCGCAAAACTGCAGAATACTTTTTATGATACGATAGTCAATCTTCCTGAATGTTGTGTTTAGTGCATTGTGATCAATAAGGCGACAGACATGGCTTCCTAAGGATTAAGGATATAGCCTATTGTGGTCTCCCAATATATACTCGACGGTATGTGGGAGCACAAGTCTATACTAACACTTTTCGTCTCAAAGAGGAGGAATCACCCAACCTACGATGAAAGCGATAGTTACCAAGCTTTACGACACCAGAATACGTCTCTAGCCTAGACTTCTAAATGTTGTGTGTTAGGTTCCAAAGCATTTTTATGTTCATTGAATTTATTTTACAGCTCATATTTCTTAAGAATTTTGCCTTTAAGGTTCACCACGTGATGTAGATATACAATTCCTAAAAATGTAATCTAAGATGATAAACAGTCATTTACTCTTCTTTCTGCAATGAAAATCCTAGCTACTAAAGGGAGAGAAGCGAGATTCTTTCAACATAGAGCAGAGAGCACACAATAGATGCACTATCCTAAATCAAAATCAACAAGAAGTATAAATGCAAATGCACATGCATGTATTTGTTTTCTGCTTTCTTAATGTGTAAATGACAAAAATAATGCTAAGTATAAATCTGAACTAACTTTTCTCTCAAAGCGACAGTACTAACAATTTTCTCTTAAAAATACGAAAGGAAGACAAAGGCGACTCTTTGCGATTTCAAATTGAGAACTGCTTTCGACAATTGAGATACTTATAATTTAAATCAAATACAAGAGTAATAGTGTAATCGACTATCAAAAAGAGTAGTATTCTTTTCTTCAACTAAAAGCAACACTTGCGACACTTCCAAATCAAAAGACAACAGTTCGATTAAGCTACTTTTTTGAAAAGGAGAACTGTAAATGGCGAAAAATACATAAAAACATTTACAATTATTTGTACAATGGAGGCTGAATAATGCAAAGGAAGGGAGTTTCAACAGTGTTATACTGATCACAGATAGAAAAACTCCTAAATAAAGCTAAAGAGAGTGAATAAAAACCAAAATCTGGAGGCAGAAACAATCTTATCTGATCATCACACCTATAACACAGGGAAATAGGGATGCATCTCACCTACTACACACTGGAGGTGCGATGCGTCCAGATTGCCTAAAGGAGACAATATGATGGTCCAGAGATGAGACTTTAACTTGGTTTTTGGTCACAGTTTGCAGCTTAGTTTAGGGATTTAGGCTGAGCTAATGATAGACAGTAAATACAAATCATAGGCACTGATCTAATGAGGTTACTTAAGCCACCACCAGGGCAATTAGGATGTTTGCAAATCAATTGTTCAATTTATGAACAAAACTCGGAGATGGAGTGAAGCAACATTGATCTACCATTGATCTACTTTGTACATAGAAAAAGTAGTTCGAAGGCTAGCTGGTATGACTTTAGGCTCCGTCTGTAGTTTATAAAGAAAACAAATATAAACAAGCAAAAAAGCAATTTTCTCCTGAGTGGAGTCGCCATTTTGTTATCGGGAAATCTAGTGTTAGACCCCTATACTACTAGTGTAACCCCTTATTGTTATTAGTACAACCCACTTATTATATTGATGTACCCATGTAGTGCCCATATTGTTACTATTGTGCCCCATAGAAGCCCACTATTGTTATTATTGTGCCCTTACATTATTATTGTTATGTCGGCTCTGATTATGTTATGAGCCCTTAGACTCCTATATATAGAAAGGAGGTCTTTTCATTTGTATCATCCAAGAATTCTTCATTTATGTAATGTAAAGGAGGTTGCCCCCTCGAAGACGTTGAATTCTAAGGTGTTGATCTATCTTTTCTATCTTTTCTTGAGTTGGTTTCATAACAGAAATTGTCTACGCAGTCCCTTTTATCTCTTTGTACTTTTGCTATAGCTCATGCACCTCTATCTCTAGGCACTCTATGTTTGGGTCCTCTTACATGGTGGTGAGAACCTCGAATGAATGCTCGAACAACTTCATACAGTCTATCACTGCACTGTCAACTGCCACCATTTTTGTTGTGATCGTGGTGGTACACTATTCTCTGACCTCCGGTGGAGTTGAAGGTTGAGCCTTCAACTATAGCTTTGCTATCTAAAGTTTCAGCTCCAGCTGAACCCTAGCCATTTCTTCTCTTGCGTTGCGCACCCTTGAGGCTGACTTTCGGATGCGCACCTCCACCAATTCCTCTGCTTGAATGGCCAACTCCGGGACCATTTGGCAGGCTTCCTCCACAACCTACATGATTTGTTTTTTCTGTTCTACAGCCTCGTTGCTTTTCAGGCTCAACTACTCAATGTTGATGCGTTGCTCGCTCATTACCTGTATAGCATCCTCTCCCTGGCCCAAAGTTCTTCGGTGACTCCATCCTGTAAGAGATATAGTGTCTCCCAAGGGAGTGAAACCATGTTTAATATGACCCCTTTCAAGCCGTTAACCATAGGCATGTCGGCCTCATTCTCTGTAACAAGTGCTCCATCTGGTAGCACTATTGTTTTGGTCACCCTGGCGCACAACATTTCCTCAGTAGCTGAAGTGCTAACTGCGAGGCTGGTGGACACTGTGCCAGCCTATGGAGTGTGCACCTGTAACTCCTGTATTTGTGTCCAAAGAGCCCACAATACCAAATGGTGTTGTTTCTCAAACTGCTGGAGGGCGTCCATGGTGACATCCCTCATCGTTTCACCAATATCGTGTAAGTCCCCTTCAGTAAGGGTGATAGGGTCGAAAGATGTCTTTGAGGCCTTCCTTTTCTTTTGTGGCCCTACCTGCTCTCGTGGTTGTAGACATTTTAGATGGGTGGACATCGTATGCAGGTCCGCACCACCTTGTTCTGTATCAATCTCTAGTTCAGGAGAAGGTGACTTCTGCCCTTCGTACTCTTCAATTGTTGTTTTTTTCTGTTGCTCAGCCAACTTCACGGTGTCGTATGTTGCTTCTTCTTTCTTGTGCTTTTCCGTGAGTTGTGCCATCTGTAGTTTTGTCTCTTCCTTCTTCCACTACATGACATATTTCTCTTCTTTTGTCATGGAGCCAGTTGGAGCATGCCACTTCGGTAACCAAGACTCAAGGACCCGAAAATTACGTCGTCGGTTGCTAAGTAAGGTAACTCATGCCATGTCTTCATGGGGTCCTTCCGCACCCTAATGAAGACATGGTGTAAATCTACTTTGAACTTTGCAAAGCTCTATAGACTATTGTAGAATGTGGTCGATAACAACGGATTGTGATTGATCCCCATCTTGATTTTTATCTCCATGAAAACCCAAAATATCTTGCTCTCCCTTATCCTCTGTGCATCCCTGGTTGTCCACAGTGAAGCGTACTTCCCTACCTCTGGAAGGTCCTACGCGATCGACGAGAATTGGCTATCTTCAATCAACTCCCATGCCACCAGTACTATCGATAATAGGAGCCATGTGTAATGAAAAAAAATTTCCTGCTCCTATGTCTCGTGGTAGTTTGCAAGGAACTCACCACATAGATAGTTTGCCCAATTGAACTGGACCGCTTTTGTGCATTGCACCACTAATGCAACCACTGGCATAGGCACCTCATCTGCATGACACTCCCACATCACCTTCCCTACCAATATCTGCGTTGCGACCTTGACTGCAAGGTTTTTGATGTTGGAGATGGCATACCCTCACTTCTTCTTCTCCAACTTAAACTTCTTCTTCATTGCCTCCGCGATGGCCAAGTCATCACTTTTTCCCTCTAAAATATTTGTTGAGTACTCCCCTGCACAAGGGAGTCATGTAATCTGGTGAATCAGATGGTCTATGATGGGAATGGGCTCCTCTAGCCACAAGCACCCATCATGCACCAAGTAGAGAAGCTTCCTGATGACAAAAATGGGCATTAGGGCGAGGTGGTAATGCGACACCCAGAGCAGGTTTAGCAACCCTGCTTTCTCGACACCTTTGAGCCATTTGCATGGGTCCAATTTAATCATTCTAGCTGTGTGCATCCATCTTCTATCGCATTAGCTTCGCAGTTGCTAAATGCGGGAACTTCTCATGATTTGCGAGGTCCCAATCTTCAAATTTCAACATGGGAACCTGTCCTAAGTGCGCTCATTCAAACACAATATCATCTAGCAGCAGGGGAGTTTGCAAAGAGATATTGCTCTCGTCTATATCCTTCTACACCTTAGCTTTACCCTTTCGCGGAGGAACATATTTTGACAGCCTAGTGATAGGGTCCGCACCTTGGGTTTTGACTTCCATCTCTACATCCTCCTCCTCCACTAGGATTTCTTCAAACTCTTCCTCCTCATCGGCCTCCAGCTTAATGACCTTCCCCTTTTCTTTCATTCTGAGCTTGGTCCTTGTTGGATTTTTGGGTGAGATGCGCATTGATATCATGGCCTGCTTATCCTTCTTAGGTCTCGGCATGCGTGGTGATTTAGGGACCTTGGTGATTATTCCAACGCTCTCTCGGGCTTCTACTTATGTAGTTTCCTACATAGTTTTCTCAGTTGTCACTACTCCTGTGTCCATGGCTTCTTTAGATGCTAACATAGTGCTATTCCACAGTTCTCTCAGTGTCTTTGGTAGTTGCTCAAACAATGAATTCGCTTTTAGAATATCGAATAAGTCTCGGTTCATAAATTATTGAGCACGCAACAACTTAGTTCTCAAATTTCCAAGTGTTGTTTGTTGGATAGCCACTTGTAATTTATAGCACCTTTTGAATTTGAATTTGACCTTTCCCCCCATGTTCGGTCCATTAATGCTAGATTGGCGGCAAAGTTTCAAGAATCTAGCCCATAAATTTCACCTTAAATGCATGCCACCCTCTCCATTTGGTCTCAAACCAAGCATCAAATCATGAATAGTGATTGTAACGGTCACTTTCTGGCAAACCTGCACACCAGCGTGGCTATCCTCGTGTTGTCGCAAACCCTATGACACTTCATTATTGCACGTAGTCCTAACATCGCGTAGTTCTTAGGCAGAGTAGTTTATAGTCCTGTGCCTCCTTTTAGCTGCCTAGAGCGCTAAGACTATGATTTTGTTAGCTATTGAGATGTTCGAGCCACCTGTGTATGGCTTTAGATGACTGCCATTCACTTTTCCTAGGAAGAGTTCTCCATTTAACTTTACCAATTGTATCGTGCCACAGTTGATAATCTCCTTAATAACATACAGTCCCAGCCAATGCATTCTAAGTTTCCCTAGGAATTTATCAAACATACTATCATAGAACAAAACCATATTGTTTACATTGAAGGTGCACAACTTAATATGTCAATCATGCCAAGCCTTTTCATGCTACTTTTGGGCCTACTAGTGAAAACCCTGCCAAAAATCATTCTTCTTCGAGCTCATCCAACTGCACGAGCCTCTCCTACAGGGCTCCACCATCCATCATACCTGTGAGCGCTACTATGCGCAGACTAGGCACAATGTATTCCATAGGCATTATGCCTTCCACTCCATAGACAAGTCAAAAAGGTGTCTATCCCATCAGCTTCTTGCATGTCAATCGATAAGCCCATAACACTGCTGGTATGTGTAGGTCCCAATAACTTCGTTGCACATTGCATATCTTGGCTAGCGTAGTTTCCAGTACTTTGTTGTATGCTTCTGCGGGTAGAATTTTCTGCGTGGTTTCTCTTCCTGCATATTGTATTCCCAAAATTAAGAGCCATTTGCAAGTTCCCCCCCTCAACACATACTTATTGACTAGGTATTTTAGCACGGAGTACATGCACCTCTATGCAGGTTGGGGATCTTCTCCATAGGCTGACGTTCACTTGGCCAGATGCATGCACGGAACATCCTATCCATCATACTTGTCTATCAGTTGCATCTTAGGTTTCCCAAATCATACTCGCATCATTATCCTACATTCTCACCAATCGTCAAAGCTTCCCTTGTGTGTACCCCACCATCTCGCAAGCATAGCGCGCAGTACCCAATCCAAGGCCTGGAAGCGTTTTTTTTCTGGCACCTCCCTTTCAAATGCATCCAATAAGGTACCTACCTCATTTATACCATCATCTCTTACTTCTGTCGACACACAACGCAACGACCTGGTCATCATATTGCAATTCAACGTAGTTACCTCATGTAACCAATTCTGTCATTGTTCTATTTCTTCATCAGAATCCCAAGTATAGGAGGTCTCACGCTCCCATGTAATCCACCCATCTATGGTGGGATTCACCCAATCTTGGTCTCGCGTTGTTATCTTATAGATACAGTCCAGATCATCGTTGTTGTCATAGTCATGGACCGGCTTCGTATAGCGCAATCCTTTAGCAGGGTCCAGGGGTACAATTACGCGCAGTGAATTCTTCTCAAAGATCATTTTCTACTTCCTCAGATTAATTACCCCATTCATATTAGTAGCCCAATCAATTCCCAAGAGCGCGGGGTAGGGATTTCTATCATCAATAATCTCTATCACTTCAAAATATGCTAGTGCTCTTGCTCCCTCAATATCCATAGTTATTCCCTGCAACCACCCCATGGGTATTATTTTCTACTATTTGCCATCCTTAGATGAATTGGAGACCACTGCAGTGCAGGTCACCCCATTCACTCCCATGATTATTTTAGTAGCAAAGTCACATCTGATCCCAAATCTAGAATGACTTGATCCATCTCATATTCTCTAATCTGCACAGTTAGTCTCATTTAACGTCCTGTCCTTGTCTTATGTTTTTCAATCTTGCAGACTACGTGCGGTTCACCTGACGTGGTCCCAACATATCTATTGATAAGTTCCTGTAACCCTTTCATAGCCTTACTGTCACGTAGTAACTTCATACATGTTTCTAGGAAAGTTGTGAGCATAGATGGGTCCATTTCCGGCTCCATTTTATCTTTGCTTCCTGAAGTGGAGGCATCAGTGAAGGCCTTCTTAGCTTCCATGAAGGTTTCCCGAGCATGCTCCAAATCAAAATCAACTTCTTTTTTCTAATATTTGCAAACACAAGTACTATCTTCTGATTGTTTTCCTTTGTCATCTCCTGTCATGATTCCACTTCCAAGCACAATGTTTACATTTGGATCTTCCTCGCCTGGCTCAGACCTCATCATGTATAGGTTTTGAGTCGAGGGAGCTATTAGCACTCCTTTCTCGCGTATCCTAGCTATCAGCATAGGACAATATTCTTTCTCATGATCAAACAATGTGTAATACTTGCACGACGGGGCGTTAGATTAGTGTAATCATGGGCATAGTTTCTTGGCCCTCTGCAATTGTAGCAAATCAACTGTCCACGACCTCTACCAGGTCCTCCTCCACCTCGACCTCATCTGCGCTCTCGAAATCCTTTCCGCACCATCCCTATATTCTGGTTAAGGGGCCACATTTTGGCATGAACTCTATAGGTGGGATTCCTATCCATCATCAATTCATAGCTTCTGCAAGTGCACTCATCATGTCCCACTAATCTACAAAAGATGCAGAACAACTGTTGTGAATTTTGCATATACTTTTGCAACAAGTGGCAGTGGTTCACGGCATGTTTTCTAGTTATTTGATAGATAGTGCACCACAAAGCAAGTACCATGCTAGGTCCTGCTTGAGCATTCGGCCTTAAAGGGATCGGTACTCCTCCTGACAGATAATCTGTAAAAACTAGGCAATGGTCTTTGTCATGACCCTGACACTTGCATTTCACGCACCACACATATTCACGCACTTCTGGTTGAACCGTCTTATCTTGTTTTAGACTCTGCATCTCAAGGCACAAATTCTTCAGCCATGCATGGATCTACTGAACGCCTAGGTTAGGATCCAGCATCGGGGTCTCATGAAGCCTCATTGAAATCTCCAAAGCCTCTGCCTGAGTTCTTATCCTCCACTGCGATAGCATACTCCTTAAGTGTGGTAGTAGTGAAGCTATAGACCACTCATGATGCTATCCATTTGTCAGATTCATATTAGCTTCGCAAATTGTACATTTCAGCCTGTGATCTAGTTCCCAAGGAGTCTTGGCTGGTAGCATTATGATCTCTTTGAATCCCATAATCGACTGCGCTTCAAACTTAGGCCTGCTAAATTCCACATTTAGCATTGTTTGGATATTCTTGACTCTGCATTTGGGTTATCATTGGAATACTTAATATACTAGGTCAGTGCGCGAGCCTACACATCGCTAACCAATGTCACTTTCTTTATATGGTCATCTATAACACCTTGCGCTTCCCATACAACCCTTACAACAAACCATAATTTCTCTGGATTATCATTTCTCAAAAATTTTAACACATGCAACTTGATTGTGTTTGCCATACTGCATCGTGGTGGTGGTGGAGTTGGTACAGGTGAAGATGGAGGTGATGGTGGTGAAGGTGGTGGTGGCATGGGTAGAGGTGGTATTCACAGAATTATTTGTCTTATCAGTTGAATAGAACTTTGCGAAGAGACCTTCGCAATCTCTTCCTCATCCCCTCGCAGAGGTGAAATCAAGGGGCTATTTTCTTGACCCTTATTTCTTTCATTCTTGTAAACCTTTTTGCTTCGCGTAGCCCCAAACATCAAGGTAACTCCATAACCCGCTTTTCAAACCACAACATTTTAATCCAAGTATTCAAAGACTTTATGTACTTACCTTATGGTCCCTTGAGAAAGCATTGCTCTGCCTTGTTGTGGGTGACTGAGGTGTCAACCGTGAACTCAATAACAAATCCTCCTATAATTTTATCGAGACAATGATCAACGACATGCACGATCTTATCCTCCAATGCTTCTAACCTTTGCACTAGGTATGGGCTCCACACTATAGGACCGTCAAGCTTCCATCTTCCTTGGCTATCTGCTAGCTTCATGATCCACTCGTACAGCTCAGTAGGGAAAAACACAAAAAAGATTTCATGGGTCTCCATATACAAGTAGTTGTCTAACCACTCTTCTTTTGATAGTCGTGGGTTTCTGTTCTCCTACACTGCAAAATCATGAATTCTTCTATCCAACTAGCATTCAATTTCTTTCTTAGTTGGATTCCAATGATACGACATCACACATCTCTATGCAAATTCTGGTCCCGCCAATGGAACCATTTGTTGGCTTATGGGGGCCTGATCCAGGTTCAAAGTTATTTCCCCTAACCAATCCCTACACTACTGGCCCTTTTGGCATCAACCCGTGGAGCACGAACTTAAGTCTCACACAAATCAGTATGGGGGCATGCTAGAACCAAGTTTCCACACCCTTGAGATGGTTGTGATGTCGGTTTAGTCCAACTATACTTGCCTTCACGTAGTTTTCTTCATGCTCTTTTCCACCCTTCAGTACCTTCACGAAGTATTACAATTAGCCTTCGCACAACCCTAAGCAGGGGCTGAGATGCTTTCGCACTGCTAGGGCAAAAAACTACATTATTTCCCAAACTACCCTAAGTATCTTACTTATCTTATTGATAGATCCTAATTATCTTCACGTAAATTGATATTATTCCTTGTGTTAACTTATAGTTATACACATTCACACATCATATAAGCATTAAAAGTGAAATTCATACCCAATATAACAGATGCATAAATAGGAAATAAAGACATAGAAATGATAGAAAATCCTCTTTATTAATACTTCCAGATGATTACAGACTCGACTCACCCTTCGCACTCAACTGCAAGGGTCTGCAAACTCAGTTGCAGACTTTTAGGCCGTTGTGCACTCAACTATAGAGCATCTACCTACGATACGACCCAAAACTTGGACTTAGACTTCAGATATGACTCAATTCTTCATCATTGATTGATTCAATTCATCCCTTAACTACTTAGATCTTCACTCTATTTATAAAATCCCATGGTCCATCGACCATGGGTAGATCTACTATAGCTGACATTACATTATCAAAATAAGTGCGGACAACCCTATGAATCTTTTACAACTACACATTCCGCACCCACAAAATGCAGAGTCTTTACATTGGAATTGCAAATTTGGACCAAAATTTGGGCTCTAAGGCCCAAAAATTCCCTTGGGGGATCCCACACCCAACACCCACGGAAAGATAAAGGCATTCTTGTGTTGATCAGTGGGTGCAATGTTTATCTAGTTATAACCAGAGAAACTGTCCATAAAGGAGAAAATCTCACTCCTAGCTCATTCATCTATGATCTGGTCTATAAAAGGAGTGGGATAATTGTCTTTCGGACAGGCACGATTAATGTCATGATAATCAACACAGACCTGAATGGTGCCTTCCTTCTTAGTCACTGGTACAATATTGGACACATAATCTGTCAGAGGAATAGGATAAATAAATCCATCTTTAAGAAGTTTTTCAACTTTCCCTTGATGGCGGTCACTTTGCTAGGGTGCACAGGACGAAGCCATTGGCAAATGAGCTCTGCATTAAGATAAGAAGGAATTTTGTGCATGACTATACTTGGGTCAATGTTAGGTATTTCGTCATACGACCATGCAAACAATCTCAAAACTCTTGAAAAATACAAGTATAAAGCTTGATCTCATCAGGAGAACAAGTTACCCCAATATCAATGTTTTTAACGATACCAAGCTTAATAGAAATGTTAATAGGCATCGTTTACGTAATATTACCCATGTTCTCTTTCGACCAAAATTCATAGGTCATGACCAATGTCTAAAGTGGTTGGGTCAAGAAATGAGAAGAGAACTTCTCAAGACAGGTAGACAAGGCTCCCTGGCTAGGTAAGAACAAGGAACAATGATGAGTATCACTTCAAGGTGCTTCCTCAAGAGACTTAATTTACATGATACTTTCGTTAGTAGTAAACGTCTTGATTAAGGGATCCGAAGATTCTAAAGGACCAAGCCAAGGAGATTGAGAATACGTGTCGAGAGATGTACCAAAATAGTGTGATCAGTAGATATCGAGGCCGGAATCAAAACAATATCCACATAATTAATTTCGGCAAGGCTTAATGGCATGACATCACCCCAGGCATCAACTTGATCATGGGAGGAATGAACCAAGGATCATACTTAATCGAGATCATGTTGAATGAGGCAACATGTGGAGGTGGGAGAGGTAAAATACCCATTAAGGTAGGATCTTTGAAAAGTCCAGGCCCCACACTCTCATATGGAGCACTTGTATGCTTCGCATAAGGAACATTGCCATCCAAGAAAGAATAAGCAAAGAAAGAAAATTGGTCAATCGTGGTGATTTTCCCTTGATGAGGAAAACAGAGCACGTGGAACAGAGAAGAGGCTACAACATCCATAACATGGGTCCAAATCCACCTGAGTAGAATATTATAGTTAAGATTTACATCAACAATTTCTACTTCGACATTTACTATCTTGCCTTCCAAGGTAATGGAAATATTAGGAAGGACAGCAAATGGTCAAGAATCGTGTCCATCAAATGCTTCCAACATGTTAGGTGATTTCCTCAGGGCAAGAGAATTGATTGCCTTCCAACAAGACGCAGACATGATGCAGGTAGAAGTAGCTTCATCATTGATGGTCCTGTGAATTGTCTTTTCATTAATGATCACTTGAATGAGAAAGGAAATTTGATGAGGTAAGAACAAAACATGGTTTTCCAGATCAAAGAAAATAAGGTTTGAATCAGATGGATCAACACCTTTGATGGCCGACAGTAATGTTTTCCACTGAGAGGGACAACTTTGAAGGACCTCGAGAGAAGAAATAGCTAATGGCAGTTGAGCCAAGTCCTCAACATTATTGTAGTGCTAAGCGGCTAGATCATTTGGATTATACAAGGACTTTCACAACACACCTCGAGAGGGTGGTCAAACAGTAGAATCAGGATTAGGTCGCTCTATATGGAGAGGACCAGAAGTTGACAGGACAAAGGAGGAAGGGATACTTTCTTTCTCTTTCCCTGCCATCGGGGTTTGATAAAATTTATATCTTGTAGACACATTTATAGGCATGTTCACCATAAACACTTGGGAACCTGAGGGAGCAGAAGATTGACGCCAGTCTACCATTTGGGTCTGCTAGGATGGAAAGAGTTATTTTAAGACAGTCGAGATCCCTTTAAGCAAGCGACTAACTTCAGATCGTCAGGGACAATCTTTAGTGTAATGATCCTCCTCACATATGAGGCATGAATACTTTGGCTTTCTTTGTGAAGCATCACGAGTAGACAACTTAGGAGGGCCCTATTTCAGGGCATCAGATTTGGCCTTGCCTTTTCCCTTCTTTTTACCCTTAGAGGATTTTTTTGCTGAGGTAGACTGAATAGCATGAACCATAGAGGTCTTACCAGGACCAGGTGAATTTCGAGAGGGATCATTGGAACCAGTGTTTGAGACCGACTTTTTCTTGGAAGAAGATTGTTTGGGGCTCTAAGACATGAAACCAATCACTCCATCAACAGGTGGTGTATGCAAAGAATTCGACGTGGTTAGATCAGATGATGTTCTTGGAGAATCGAGTAACATCTCATACAATGTGCAAGATTACGAGTAGACGAGGTCGAAATACTAGGCACGAGCGATGGCCTGCTCCTCCGTAACACATCCACCGATAGCTATGTCCTTAGCAATTCTGTTGATGAATGATTTTGTGAACCATTCTAACAACAATTTATCAATAATTTCAAACCTAATAAGGTGATGTCGACGACTCCATTCGTGGATGTGATCAAAGGTATGGGTCGTGGTGTCTTGCTTAAGTGACATAAGTAGATAGGTTCCAGTTTCATAGCGATCCGACAGCTAGAAATGAGTGAGGAAAGGCATAGAGAGAGTGTTAAAGTCACTATAGGTACCTCGAGGCAATTCGATGTACCATTTCTTGGCAGCCCCTATGATAGTTCTTTAAAAAAGTTGTAAACGGATAGAATTTTCGATGTACAAATTGGAGGAGCACTAGAGGTGATATGTCATCATGTGGGTTTGTTGAATCTCCTTTGCTTTTCCCTCAAATTTTGGGCAATCGCTTGGAACTTTCATTGGAACTAGAGGCCAATAAGGTGAATGAAGGATAGGATCATTGGTTAGCCTTGAAACAACTAGCATTTCCAACATGGAAAAGAACGGGAATTGCATATTAAAAGGCATTTCGGGCCTTTGAACAAACCCGAGCTATGGAATCCCTCCTTGTTGGTAAGGATTTTCCCCCATAATGGAGGATTTTGTCCATATGGATTTTGATTTTTCCCCCATTGTAAGTTACCTTGCCCGTAGGGATGATTCGGTTCTGGGTAGAATTTATATTGTCCTGCCATAGGCTGTTGATAAGCATATGGGTTAAAAGGTTGTCAGGCCTGTTGACCTTGGATGTAAGGATTTTGAAACTGCTGACCCTAGACATACAGATTTTTCAATTGCTGCCCCTGGACATATGGATTTTTCACCTGCTACCCTTGGACATAAGGATTTTGAATATGTTTCCCTTATGCATAAGGATTTTGCACCTACTAGCCCTGGACATAAGGATTTTGAAACTGTTTCCCTTGTACATAAGGAGTTTGAACCTATTGTTGCAAGCGTTGACCTTTCCCTTGCAAAGGCTGACCTTGGCCTTGAATGGGATGGCCTTTCTGATATGCATATACGACCTGTTGATGCAGAGGCTAGATCTGCTACTACAATGGTTGACCTTGTGGCTATTGTAAAGGTTGGCTTTGCTACTGCACAAGTTGACCTTGTGGCTGCTACAAATATTGCCCCAACTACTACAAAGGCTAGCCTTGCAAGTATGAAGGTTGGGAGGATTTCTGAACAAAATGCATCTGTGGCTACAAAGGTTATGATGATTGTTGCAAAGGTTTCCCTTGCGGTTGTAGAAGTTGTCCTTGTTGTTGCAATGCTTGCCCTTGCTGCATTGAAGGCTTCCCTTGTTGTTGCAAAGGTAACTGGAAAGTTCCTAGATAGTTCCCAAATTGAATCTGGCCATACCCACTAGGCACAGCGAATTGGTCAGGCTGAACATAAGGCCTAGCTTGAAGAATGTAAGGTGGGGTAACCAAGGCCTGTGAACCATATGGAGCATAAGCCTGTTGGAATAGACCTTGAGCCATGTATGGCTGCTGGTATTAGACGTTAGCTAACCCAGATAGATCAACAGGGTTGGGAATAATGTCGTAGAAAGGTTGATTCATCCCAACCATGTGAGTTTGTGATATTTGGATCTTGCCCCCGAGGCAGTGGCACAGTCTATCCACTCAGTGGAGGGGTAGAAGAACTTACTGAGAACATTGGTTGAATTGGAAGAGTCGATTGAAACAATGAAACAAGTGCAGACAAAATGGTAGGTTGAACTAGAACTGAATTGACTGCAATTCGTACAATCGGTCATGAGGTCATGTTCTACACGAATGGACCTGATGTAGTCATGGTGCCAGAAGACGAGATAGGATTCTGATACAACAATGAGCCACTGGGAGCACCTGAAACCAACTGACCTAGAAAGGTATAACCATGCTGCAATAAAGGCTCACTAAACTCAGGATAAACGCTAGACGGGATGGCTCCTGTGTAAGGGAAACCTTTTGGAGGGCACTCATATGGCTACTCATCACCCACTTGAGGAGTGTGAGTGGTAGAAACTTTCGAATGACTCGGAGAGGAGATTGGAATTTCGTCTTTTGACTCCATAGAAAACAACTAGTGATGAGCTGAAGATGAATGAGGAGACAACTCCAACGAAATACCAGGTTGATCGTACGAACTATAAGGATGCTGTGGAAATACCACAAAAGGGTCTATAATCAGTCCTTTCAGACTATCAAAAGTATGAGGACTCTCGGGAGTCTGGATAGGATTATCAGGGGATTTTGGGCCAGATTCGTGAGGTGGCCTAGTATCCGACAAAGGCAGATGAGAAGACAAAGGTTGTATACTCAGAGCAATTCGAAGTTCAACAACTTGATCCTCAAGTGACTGCAAAATTTCAGGGAAAGTTTCTCTGGATCACCTTCCAAATGGAGGAGAGAAAGAGGAATGAGGAAAACCTCATGGTTTAGCCACGATAAATTTGTCTCAAGCAAAAGAGAAGAGAGGTTAATTTTTAGGCTTTAAAAATATATTAGGGATATACTCACGATGTGGACTAGTATAAGACTATCAGGAATGTGACTTGATCCTAGGAATTTTTTTTTTAAGATGCTGAAACAAGCTGATGCCTTTTCATGTTTTAAGAGTTGAGAGAAAGGCAAAGATGCCTCTAGTCTCTTTCTGTTTGAACGAGCTCGAAAGGACAAGTGCTCGATGATATTTTAAATTTAAAGAGACAAAAAGACCAAAATGACTACTCAGGATAATATAGGCAAAAGGGATTACTAGGTAACCATGAACTGCAGAATACCTCCAAAGGAACCAAGACATAAGGGCAGGCCATCTCCCCAAATGATGTGTTCAATGTATCACATTTACAAGGTGGAAGACTCAACTTCCTATGGATAAACTGTTTCAAACCTAGTGGGGTCTCCCTTTAAATACGTGACGGTTTGGGAAGCACAAGTTCATACTAGCGTTGTCTAATGCCAAAGGGAACAACAACTGCTAGGTTTAAAGATGTCATAACACGTCTCTAGCCTAGAATTTTAAATGTGAGCATTTAGTTTCAAATGCGCCTAAGGTGAATTGAATATATTTTAGAAGTTTATCTTGAAATTAAGTCTCAATTTTTAGGCCCTATTGATGTCACCTGGAAAACACTTATGTGCAGCTATATGAGACAAAACCATTTCAATTTGATGAATGTTAACACTAATTAAGAGAACAGAAACAATCAATGCAACAAAAAAATAAATCAAAAACAAGATGACTCTTTACTACTTCGATTTTCAAAACAAAATAATGAAAATTCTTTCCACTTCCTACTCTTCCTATCATATGCACTTCAACTAGTCCTTTTAACAATAAAAGAAATTCATTTCATTTCAAATGCTCATGATGATGTAATTCTATCTTTCAATGATGTCTATCAATGCAACATATCAATTAATCAAACTAGAATGACATGTTTTCTTCAATGGAATGCTAAAATGAATATTTCACATAAACATTTCAATGCATATTTCCAAACACCCAAACACCAATCAAATGCAAAGCTTGACAAAAAGAACTCCTTTCAAATCAAATGCAAAGATTCAATTGAAACAAATCGAGCAATGTGATCTATTCTTGTGTTAGAGCCTAGATTTACCTCAGGCTAAAAAGGTAAGCTTCTAGGTCCACATCAAACCATGCTAAGCCTCATAGATAGCCCTACGAGGATAGGAGAGGGCTCTCTCCAGGTCAATCTCAGAAAAGCATAATAATATGGGGCTTGAGATGACCAATTTAAAAACTAATATTAGGCTAGGTATGAAGTGCAAGGACTGATTGAGTTTTTTGGGGTTTTATGTTGGAAAATGGGAGAGGCAGATTTGGGTACGGGGATGAGGCACAGTTTTTGCAGAGTTCTGATTTGGGGCAAGGAAGGCAATTTTTTTTATGCTTAAGAATGAATAAATGGATGGATCAGAGCGATGAGGAGCCAAGGAGGGCAAGAGAGTCTCAAGAGTCCTCCTCAAACAGATGAAAACATTGAAAATTAAACAAAAGTTCAAAGCAGAGCACAACAGTCCAGTGAATTCTACTTTAATCACTCATTTGTTTAATTTCAGAAGCAAAGAGAAGGGAAAATCATACACATAACCATCAATGAACTTACAAGTACATAGATAAAAACACCATAAGAACACAGAGCCACATGGATCCCAACAAGTGCTACAAAACCTTGGTCTCTCCTTTGCAAAAAATGCAGAGATAGAATGTACAATGATGTGCCAAGCAATCCCAAGTGTCCAACCCTGAAATGACTTAGAAATTACATAATATAGACAAGCCAAACCCATTCCCTTGCCTCTGGGCATCGAGCTCATCATTCTAGGAGCTGTTTCAACCAATTCTAAACAAGGCACTGAAATCTAGGCAATCAAACAACTTGCCTCTATATGCTAGGAAACTGATTCATTCATTTAATTTTCACTTTTTAGTGAATGAATCCTCTAGAACAAGTAAATATGTGCCAAAATTACATCATATTCATCAATTTACACCAAGATAGATCAATAATTACATCAAAAAGAAAAACTAGTCAAAACTGGCCGAATTCCTGAGTTGAAGGGTGAAAAATAGGCCAAAATCCTCTATGCACCGCCCCTGATTCTCTATGCGTCACGCCACTTTGGCGCTGAATTTGAGGCCCTTCACGAAGTCCAAATTGAGCTCAGGATAGCTCTTTGGAAAGCCCTACATGTCTACGTTCCAACACAGGTAGAATTTTTCAAATTGGTGTCCCTTTTTCCCCTAAAACTTCAATCTCCCAGGACTGCTTCCTGTGTATCAAAATACGGGCAGAGAGGTCATGTTTTGAGTGTTTTTTTACCCTTTGAGGGCCCAAAACTTGCCCAAATTTCTTGGCCATGCACCAGAAGTCATAATTTTTCATGCAAAATCCAAAAATATAAATTTTTGAAATTTGGAGCCCTCTAGCAAAAGCGAGCGCCACGTGGCGTGGCGCATAGGGAACCATGTTTTTTAGTGCAAAAATTTTCAAAATGCAAAAATTGCTTCAAATTTCTTGAAATTTGGGCTGGAGGTGCCTCATCAAGTATCATGCTCAACCAAAGAGGCTTCAGTCAATACTTGGAGCCGATCATGCGTTTTACGCCTCCTCAGTACCCTCCTGGTGTATGCAGTTCAGTGGTGCAATTAATGTCTTGTTCATATGATGAATCTGTGTCCGTCATGGTGTTGCAATGTGTATGAAAAGTGTATGTTTGATTGGTTGAAAATGAGAAATGAAGACTTTATGTCTTTGTCTCCAAGTGCCAAATATGCCAAAGGGAAATGAGGGACTGTGAGAAATATGGAACAGTGGGTATAATGGAGTGAAGGAAAGGGTATGGTTCAATCAAGTGAAGTTTGCAATGTGAGGACAGTCACTTGATTCTGCTTTAGGAATGCAAGGTTTGGGGATTTAGGAATTTTTTGAATGATATGGGGAAAATAGAGTAATAGGGTATGGTAGGGTTTATGGATGTGTAGCTAGGGTTTGGGATAGTGGGAGTTAGGAATATGGGGTTAGTGAATTTTAGGGATATGGGAATTAGGGATATGGGGATGAAACTAGAAAATGAATGTGGGAAGCAAAGAGTGTGGGAGTGAGGAAATGGAATTTGGCAACAAAAACACAAACTACCAACCCTAAGTACTTGTTTGTGAGCACAAATTGCAAGGTATTAGGGTTTGAATTTTCTTTTACACAACCACCATAAATTGTATGAAAAACTCCTTCACTAGCAAGGAAGAGGGCTTAAATTACTTGCACACTAGAAGAGTTGAGTGATTTTTGAAATTTGAGGGATTCTTTGAGAAAAATCAGGCTTTTTAGCCCAATGCGCCCTGCCATCTCTATGCACCGCACCAGTGTATTTTTTGCACTGTGGAGGGCAGCCCAATGCGTCGCGCCATCTCTATGCGTGGCGCCTTTTTGCATGAGCCTTTTGAAGGCCTTCCCAGTGTCCAAATTGGGCACAGGATAGCTCGTTCAAAATGTATTGGAGTATGATTTCCAACCAAACTGGAATTTTTCAATTTTAAGTTATTTTCCTTGTCAAAAATCAAATCTTCCAAGACTGGTCAAAATGTGCCAAATGAGGCTGCCTCAAGGAAGAATGTTATTGCAGTCAACTTTTTAAGGTGTTTATCAACTCCAAATGGAGCTCATGATAGCTCATTGGAAAGATCTTTGTGTCTAATTATCATTTGACTCATCAATAAAGTCATTTTTCCAACCAAGCTAGGAGAAAACGTGATTTTCCCAAGGTCACTTCAGAGGTGCATCGATTCTCCTGAGGCAACTGTATTTTTGACATTTCTCTAAAACCATGATACCTGTGTAAAATGAGAAGGATTTTTTTCTTCCTTGGCCTATTATGGACAAAAACCTCTCTCAAGTTTCCAAAATTCATCTTTTATTGCTCAGAAACATCATTTGAGTAAAACCTACCCCGATGTGTGGAACAGGGGATTTGTCGAAATGAAGCGAAATGAAGGGGATAAGGGGCTTCTAAATTCTTGAGAAAATTTTGGGAATTAGTGATGGAT
>APFE030468880.1:26523-54320 GCA_000404065.3 Pinus taeda
GGAAGGGGTCCAAAAGGGCAAAACACAGGCCTAGCCTAGAAAATTGCCAAGTTGTAGCAAGAAACTAGGGTTTGTGCAAAAATGAGGAATTTGGGGGATATCAGTGATGGGAAGTGTTTAATAAGGTACATTAAGGATAGGGAAAGGTGGATGAACATCAGGATACAATTTCTGCCGATGATTTGACCATCCAAGCGAAATTGCCTTCAAAACCCTAAGAGAGGGAAACGAACTTTACCTAGCATAATTGAAGCATGAAAAAGGTGTAAAATGACCCAGTGGGACTTGACATGATGATGAAAACCCCCCTGAATAATGGTACAATCAGCTGAATGGTGACAGGGATTTACATTTGGACAACTCTTACAGGAGTGAAAACAAACCCTAGACCTAATACCTAGTGACCAAATGTTTCTTGAAGACTCACTGAAATGACAAAATTTGACCTTGACACTCTGAGACCACTTTGTAAGAGCATATTTGATCACTGGAGGATGCTGCAAAGGCTGACACTAATAGCGTGGAAAAGAGAAGTTCAACAAGAGAAGAGTAAATGAAACTTTTTCATTTGTTCAATTGAAACCAAAGTAAGATAGATGTAAGGACTAAGAAACGAAACGCACGAAGCAGTAAACCAACAACTTGAATTGATGAGTAGACAAACAAATTAATGGACAATGACCTAGATTCTCTAGGGACACAAACCATCCAAAAACTCAAAAATCAAGTAAGGAAATCTCAAAGAAATCAAGCAAACAAGTCATTCTATCCAGGGAGAATACAGACAAACAAGCCAAGAAACAAAATTTATGAGGACAAGACACACTGGCAATGATTTAGGAGAAACCTTGATTTTAACCTATAGGCATTGGCGCGGCTGTCTAACTAGCAACAAGTGCCAGAAGGGGATGTGGCACGAATGTTCAAAGGGAACTCGTGCAGGTTAGTGCGACTGTTAGAAAATAAACATCGTTGATCAAGGGATTCAAAGAAAAAAAAATCACAAACCAAAAGCAGACCTCACTCTAAATTCAAGAATCAAAGCAGTAGATGACTTGATGTACATATTACCAAAGAAAAATCATGAAACAAATAAAGTTTTCAGAAATCATGAAATGGAAAAAAATCCAAAGAGAGGGATGGATCCCCAGTGGAGTTGCCAATTTTTGGAGTAGGAAGATTCTCTCTACAGATAGAGACAATCCCTCTAGCCCAAGGGAGAGGTTATAGCAACAAACAAGACAATCTAATACAAGTTTTCTTAGATCCAGAAAGGATAAGATCCTACCTCTTGTATTGCTAATCCTTGTTAGATGAAGTCCTTGTGCCTTTTCTCCAGTGATCAGTGCCTTAGTGTCAAACAAGTACCTGAAACAATGAGACAAGAAACCAAAACACACATGATAGCATACAAAATATTCAATCTACTTAAGAGGCTAAGGAGTCTTAAGATACCAACTAACATATGCAATTTATAGAGGAAACAAAATATCAATTATACTATTGATAAGACAAAAAGGAAAGTACAACATTCGCCTTAGCGTTGCAAGTTTCCTTTGATGTGTCCCGGTTCCAGCACCACTGTTAGCATCTCATTATTCACCCTAAAAGCAATGGAATTTCAAGGCTTCTTCCTCTTTGCTCCAAACCAAACACTACAAGTGTATTCTCCCTTCACACACACAAACTAGAAGACTAAGTCTCTCAATATGGCTATCAAGATTTTCAGATTATTCCAACCCTTTCATTAGCTAGCTGAGGTTGGAAAATGAGGAGTTTATATAGCTTTGATAGAGGGGAAATGGATCATATTATTATGGGATAGGCCTTATGCCTTTTGGTTTTTTCCATTTTAATAGGGGAAAGGAGCCCAAATAGTCTCTCTCAGCTCTATCTTGCTCAACCATTTACGAGACTTCCATTCACAAAGCTACTAGACCTGGAAGCTTCGACTCCATTTTCAAAAACTTTCCGAAAAAGGGTCGGTGCGGGCCTGAATGGCTTATCAACACCGTTCAGCACTAGGCCCGATGTTAGACTCTGCAAATTGGTGCAGGGAAGAAATTGAGTGCTAGCATCGGTCTTGAAAATTGAGTTTGAAGGAATATTCTTGGGAAATGATGTAAGAGGGAAATGTTCTACAGATGAAGAGGGATGTAGGGAGATGTTCTTCATGGCAGGGAAACACATGAGCATCACTGTAGAGGTGCTCCAGGAACAAGGAATGGGGTGTATAGGGATAGTGAAAAAATGTTGTGTAACAAGGATGGAGGTAGATTTACGACACGGGGACATTGCATGGGAAGTTGAGCTGAGGATCTCATAGGCTAGAGGACAGGCTCAACCACCACTGGCAGATATACAACCCTTGTTTGAAAGATACATAGTAGTGTTTGGGGACATTCCACCAAGGCATTGACCAGACAGAGGATTTGAGAACAACATTGAGTTGGAGCAGGGTGCGCAGGCAGTGATCACCAACACTTACAGGAATCTCAAATGCTATAAGGATGAGATAGAGAAGTCCATCCAGGAGCTGCTAGCATTGGCCCATATGAGGCCAAGTTCTAGTCCTTTCACTTCTTTAGTGGTGTTGGTGAAGAAGAAGGATGGAACCCTTCAGATGTGCATTAACTACCGGGCCCTCAACCAGATGACACTAAAGAACCGGTACCCCATTCCCCACTTATATGTGCTGATGGATGAAATTAGAGGAGCCAAGTACTTCTCTAAGATTGATCTGCATCTAAGGTATCACTAGATTAGGGTGAAGGATCAGGATATCCCTAAGAAATATTTGCATTGCCACTATAGGCACTTTGGGTTTCTGGTCATGCCATTTGTGTTGACCAACGCTCTAACCACATTCTATTATGCATGAACCATGTCTTCCAGGTACAGTTAAGGAGTTTTGTTCTAGTTTTATCTGATGACATTTTGATTTACATCCGAACATGGGAGG
This sequence comes from Pinus taeda, assembly GCA_000404065.3. Taxonomy (NCBI): domain Eukaryota; kingdom Viridiplantae; phylum Streptophyta; class Pinopsida; order Pinales; family Pinaceae; genus Pinus; species Pinus taeda. The sequence goes on from APFE030468880.1 coordinate 29,486, forward strand.
AGCACCTCCAACACTTGGAGGATGTATTGCACATTTTGGAGGAATAGTAGTTTTATTCCAGGCTCTCCAAGTGTGAGTTTGGGTTGACAGAGATGCTCTACCTAGGGCATATCATTAGTGTTGATGGGTTGAAGGTCCATAAGGAGAAGATTCGGGCCATCTGGGATTGACTAGTACCCCAAGATGTGATTATGCTAGGGTCTTCTTGGGAATTTGCACCTACTATAGAAAGTTTTTCAAAGTGTTCTCACAGCTAGAAGCACCCCTGACCAACTTGACCAAGAAGGGGGCCTTTGCATGGACTGATGGAGCACAAGTTGCCTTCAATTACCTCAAGGAGGTGATGAGAAGTTTTCATGTTTTGGCACTTCTATACTTTTCCGAACGATTCACGGTGGAGTGTGATGCATCTGGGGTAGGATTTGGAGTAGTATTGTCATAGAAAGGGTATCTCATTTCTTTCAAGAGTCGAAATCTCCTATTGCATGAGTTGTTATATTCCATATATGACAAGGAGATGTTTCCTATTATGCATGCATTGTCCAAGCTCATCAATACTTGCTGGGGAACCAGTTTCGAGTGAAGACTGATCACAATAGTCTTCGAAATTTCATGGGGAAATATGGCCTCAATGATATGCAATAGAGGTGGATCAGTGAGGTGCATGCCTATGACTTCAATATAGAGTATGTGCAGGGAAATCACAATGTGGTGACCGATGCTCTGTCTCGAAGACCAGCTGGGTTATCTCTCAAGAGCATCTACCATGATTGGAAGGTTGTGTTGTTGGTGGAGTAATCCAAAGCGAGGAGGGAACACGAGGTATTGGAGGGTACCCATGGAGATGAGCATTACTATGTTATGGATGAGGTCATCTATTACAAGGGGCACATTTACTTAGTTCCCAACTCACAGTTGAGGGTGAGGGTACTCCAGGCAGCACATAGTTCACCACTCTCCAGGTACTAGGGGTTCCGAAAGACTTATATGGTTGTTTGAGAGAGATTCACATGGAAGGGCCTTAAAGGGGGACGTGTTGTAGCATGTACAGTAGTGTGAGGCTTGTCAAAGGAACAACGGGGAACTCACCCAACTTGCAGGATTGCTATAGACACTTCCCATCCCTGAGGAGAAATGGGAAATTGTTTCTATGGATTTCATCCCAAGGCTCCCCACAGTGCTGGGGAAGGATTGCATATACGTAGTGGTTGAAAATTTAAGCAAATTTTCCCACTTTTTCTTTGTCCCCACCTAGTACACGACTACATAGGTTGTATAACTATTCTTCCAGGATATTTTCAGATTGTATGGGCTCCCTAATAACATAGTGAGTGACAGGGACATTAGATTCATGGGAAGAATTTGGTAGGAACTCTTCAGACTGGTCGAGACAGATCTCACTCCTAGCACCATCTATCACCCTCAGATAGATGGCCAGACAAAGATATTTAATCAATGGTTGGAGGGTTACCCGAGGAACTACATGACTGGTCAGCAGAGGTCTTGTATTCAATGGTTGCATCTGGGCGAATACTGCTACAACACCACGCATGACATGTCCATTTTTATGACTCATTTCCATGTTCTTTATGGATACGATGCATTGTATTTTGTTGATATTTTTTGAGATAGTCGGGCCCCAAAGGCCAAAGACTAGGTTCGAGAGAGCCAAGATATCCTCAAGGCTCTCAAGGATAATTTGGTGACAATCCAAAATCAGTAGAAAGTTTACGCAGACCGACATATGACAGAGGGATACTTTGAGGAGGGGAACTGGGTGTACCTTCGGTTGTACAGTCCATACTGAGGCAGGAAGGGGCTGAGAAGCTACAACCATGCTTCTATGGTCCCTGCCAGGTGATTAGACAAGTTGGGGAGGTGTCTTATGAGCTATATCTGCCTCATGGGAGTAAGATCCACAACATTTTTCATGTCTCATGCCTTAAGAGCATGTTGGGACAATAGGTGACTGCAGCAACTGATCTACCCCCACTAGATGATGAGGGCCACTTGGTGGTGGAACTAGAGGACATTTTGGAGAGCAGGGAGAGGAAACTGAGGAGAAGGACCATTAGGGAGCTCTTGGTTCATTGGTCGGATGAGGATGCCACCTACAAGGGTGAGCACATATTGGAGCACCCAACCTTGAGGTTGCTTGAGGGCAAGCAACATTTGGGAGGGGAGGACTATCATGTCCCTTCTCAAACACATTAGTAATAGGGTGTTGCTACACAATTTTGTACATTTTTTACTAAGGAAGAGGACCCCACACTTTCAAGTTAGGGACTTAGGGCCCAAATTGACTTTACTTAGCTGCTAGTGGAATTTGGGGGCCACCCACGTGGGAGTTCGAATTAGCCATTCGATATGCTTGGAGGGAAAGTCGAATGGGTGGATGGAGGGGCCTACATGAGGCTAAGGAGGCCCAAGGGGTTATAAAGAGAGATAAACTCTCATCTTGGTTTCATATTTGAAATTTGCAAACAACTACTCAACTATTCAATCTGTTGTTTAGCTGAGTCAACCAGATGTTTAACCACAAATCTCTAAATTGAGAGATTCAACCTCTACTTCAAGGGACCATCTATGCTCGCCCTATGGAGGTTGTTCTACAAGGGTTTTCAGGATTGTCGGGGCAGTGACATAGCATCAGTAGCCAATGTAGAGCGAGAAGTGCATATTTCTGGGCAGCTAGGAAACATGCAAAGGGAAATTGAGACCATTAGATATCATACTGCTTGTCGGAGAGTTAGGGAGCTGAGGTAGCAGTGCTAGTCCAACAATATTGTTGGGTTTTACATCCAGCTGAGCCATCATTCCAGTAGTTCGAATTTCTAGGCTGAGGAATAGTGTAGAGGCCACTTTGTAGATTTTCATGGAGCTTGGAAGCAGGTGGTTTTGGCCAAGATTTCATCTGAGAAGTCAGGGGTTGGATAGCAAGAGAAATAAACACATTGGTGGAGTTTTCAGGAGGCTTTATAGGTAGTTTCCAGCAGACCGAGTTTCATAGCTACAGGTAAGGTGAGGCTCCAAGGGGGTCGAAAATCAGAGGTCCTAACCAGCTAAAATAACTTTTGGGTTTTTCTAGATTTAGTCCAAGGAGTCCAGGGTTAAAAGAACACAATTTTCGAGGTAGTATAAGTGCACTTTCCAACCATTCGAACTTTAGTAGAGAGGTAGTTTTCTAGGTAGTGTAGCGCAAATTGGTGCAGTAGCTAGGAAGCCTTCATCTCAACCATTTTCCCACTTGGGTTTGGTCTTTCTTGTCCATTGAGACAAGACCAGGTGCACAATTCCATCATCTATTGTATTTCACCCTTAGAAAGTTAATAAAATGGCTTAGTAATTCGATATTTACATATTTTTGTGAATGCTTAAATGTGAATTTCATTTTTATAAATTGCTGCATAGTTTATTTGTTTTATATCACTTGTATTCCTATTTAGGATCATTACACCGTCACATAGTGAGGTAGATTTTTCCATTGAGTTAGTGCCAGGGGAAGGTCCAACATCGAAAGAACTTTACACGATCATCACACCTGAGTTGGTTGAGTTAAAGTTACAACTGAAGGAAATCTTGGACAAGGGATACATTAAGCCTATTGTATCACCATCGGGTGACCTGGTCTTGTTTGTGAGGAAGAAATATGGTACTCTCAGATTATGAATTGATTACAAGGAGTTGAACAAAGTAACTATCAAGAATAGGTACCCTTTTCTGAGGATTGATGACTTGTTCGATCCGCTGAAGGGGGCAACAGTGTTCTTGAAGATTGACTTGAGATCTGGATACCATCAGGTACACATCAAAGAGGAGGACATTTACAAGACTTCGTTGAGGACCAGGTATGGGAATTATGAGTTTTTTGTTGTTCAATTTGTCTTAACTAATGCTCCAACTACATTCATGTGTTTGATGAATAGTGTGTTGCATCCATATTTGGATAAATTTGTTATTGTGTTCATTGATGATATGCTGGTATATTTTAAAAATGAGGAAGAGCATGTCAAGCATTTAGCAACAATGTTGAGGTTGTTGAGGGAGCATCAGTTGTATGCTAAGCTTAACAAGTGTAGTTTCTTCCACAATGAGGTAAATTACTTGGGACATGTTGTCTCCAAGGAGGGAATTGTAGTAGATCCAAAGAAGATAAGGGCCATCATGGAGTGGGTAGCTCCTAAGAGTGTGGATGAGGCAAGATATTTCATGGGTCTAGCGGGATATTATTAGAGGTTCATCAAGAACTTCTCACAAATTTCATATCTATCACATCATTGCAGAGGAAAGGTAAGAAGTTTGAATGGATAGAGGAGTGTAAGGCTAAATTTGAGCAACTTAAGTAGTTGTTGACACATGCACCAGTGATACAGATTCCAGATCTAAACAAAGCGTTTGTGGTATGTATAAATGCTTGAAATAGAGGGCTTGGTGGAGTTCTTATATAGAATGGACAGGTGGTATGTTATGAGTCCTGGAAACTAAACTAGCATGAGCAGAACTACCCAACACATGAACTTGAGCTAGCAACGATTATACATGCATTGAATATGTGGAGACGTTATCTTCTTGGCAGGAGGTTTGTACTTATGACTAGTCACATTGGGTTGAGGTATTTGTTTAACCATACGAATCTAAATTCTAGGCAAGTTAGATGATTGGCCACGATCAGCGAGTTTGACTTCGAGATCAGGTACATCAAAGGAAAAGAGAACAGAGTGATAAATGCTCTCAATATATGGGTATAAGTAAATAACTTGGCAGCTATGAGATTCTATGGGACAAAATTACAGGATAGGATCTTGTAGGTAGGTCAATAGGATGTCAGGTATATGGATATTGTGAATAGGTTGCAGCAGGATGTTGGTACAAGTAGCAGTACAGGTACAGGTACAGGTGCAGGTACAGGTGCAGGTACACGTATAGGTGCATAGGGTATGGATTATTGTCTTACAATGGATGGATTGGTAAGTTTCCGAGACATGATATACGTATTGGATAACAGTGAGACCAAGAAGGTGATATTGAGGGAGCTCCATGTGAAACCATATTCAGGTCACCTAGGTTATCATAAGACACTGATGGCAATAAAGAGATATTGTTGTTGGTCGAATTTGAAGAGGGATGTATAAGATTTTGGGGCGAAGCGTTTCTATTGACAGTGAGTGAAAGAAAAATGTAAACATCTAGGTGGACTGCTACAGCCAGTCACAATTCTAGAGTGGAAATGAGAGGTCATTTCCATGCATTTCATCATAGGATTTCCAAAGACAGTGAAGCAGCATGATTCCATCATGGTCATTATCAACAGGTTAACAAAGGTTCCACACTTCATTTCAGTGAAGTATACATACTCAGCTAGTGATGTAGCATAGGTATTCATCAAATATGTGGTTATACTGCATGGTGTTCTGAAGAAGATTATGTCAGACAAGGATGCAAAGTTCACTTCTAAGTACTGGAAGGTGTTATTTGAAGGTTTGGGCATAGAGTTGGCCTTTAGCACAGCTTATCATATGCAGACAGATGGATAGACAGAGAGGGTTAATCAAATATCGAAGGATATGTTGAGGATGTATATGATGCATCAACAACGGAACTAGGAAGAGTATCTCACAATGGTAGAGTTCACCTACAACAAAGGTTATTAGGAGTAATTTAGGATGAGTCCTTTTGAATAATTGTATGGGAAATGTTGTAACACTCCCATCAGTTGGGGTGATCTGGTTAGTAGGGTTTGATTGGACCAGATATGTTGGTAGACATGGAACAGAAAATGCAGGTGATCAAGAAGAATCTAAAGGCAGCAGAGGATAGGTAGAAGAGCAGTGCAGATCAGAAAAGATCATTCAACGAGTTCTAGGTTGGGGAATAGGTGTACCTTCATATCAAACTAAAGAAGAGCTCCTTACAGATTGGATCATGTGCCAATTTGGCACCATGGTTTTGTAGACCCTTCAGTATCATTGAGAGGATTGGGCCAGTAGCCTATCGACTTGCACTGCCTTCGACATTAAAAGTCCATGATGTTTTCCATGTATCTTTTCTTAAGAATTATGTTCATGATATTTATAATTTGATTGACTGGTATGTATTGCAGGTGGAGCCAGATGGAGAATTCCATCTGGAGCCTCAGTGTATATTGCATAAAAAGGATCTCATGCTTTGGAACCGAGAAGTTGAGCAAGTTAAAGTGCAATGGAAGCACTTTGGGCCCAATGAAGCTACATAGGAGATGGTGGATTAGATGTGATCTATGTATCCTTCCTTGTTTTCCAGTTGAGGAAAATAAACTTTGATATGGTGGTTTGGTATATGCTTTATGGTGGTTTGGTATATTCTTTATGGTGGTTGGTATATGTTTTATGATGGTTTGACATATGCTTTATGATGGTTTTGTATATGCTATATGATGTTTTGATATATGATTAGATGTGGTGTTTAATACATGTTTTGATATATGTTTTGGTATATATATTTTCATGATATTGCTATATGACACATGTATATGGATGTAAATACCACCATGAGCTATTTTATAAATATCCACTATGCAATATGAATATCATGTCATTATGATTATGTTGTTATACTACTGTGCTATCATGTGGTTATGTTAGCATGAGGTTATGATGTCATGTGGATTGGAACTCAACAAGATGATCATTATAAATACCATGATGAGTTGTGTTATAAAACTCCACTATGCAGTATTTTGTTATGATGTTTTACTTTTGAGTAGATATTTCATTGTAAATACTACATCGAGTTGTGTTATAAAGCTCCATGAGTAGTATATGTATGTATTCTTTTAGCAAGTTGCTGAGGTATGTGTGTGATTGAACATCGAGGATGGTGTCCCCCAAGGGGGAGGGTTCTGTAATAGCCCTAATGAAAATTCCATGTAATAAAAGTTAAAAACAATAACCACGGTCGATGGGGCATTTATTCCTAGCTAAATGTTGGGTAAGACATCCTAGGGGGTGTTAATTTTGTTGTTTCTGGATAAGGAAATTGGCAAAGGCAATGGCTAAGGCTTTGGAAAGGAAAAATGGAAATTTTGGCACAATTATTTATGAAAATGATGGAAATTAGGAGAAGAAGGAGGTGAAAGGTCACAAGTTGCATGTGAGGATTAAAATGAAGGAAAATAATAAAAAATTAGGTAAATAGAGGCCTCATTCATAAAAAGGCTTATGTGGATCAGTTGGTAACCTTTTGTCAGTTCAGTTTTGGAGCTCTCTCATTACTCTCTCTCCCTCTCATACTCTTGGACACTTCGAGTCTACTTGGAGCACTTAGGAATTGGAGAAAGAAAGGAAAACAATGTAAGAGGAGGCAAAGATCAAGGAGGAAAAGGCAGGGTCAAGTAGCTAAAACAGGCTTCATTATAGGTATCGAATTGCATGTGTTTCTTTTCTACCATGGAATGGGTTTTTCCAGGTGTGACACTACTTTCAGCCCAGCCTTACCATTTCATGATAGCTTTGATGAGATGGGTTTTGTCATTCAGTTTATGTGGGATTGTCAGATTGGATTCAATGTTGAGTGCGGTGGATCTTCGAATTAACAAACACATGGTATGAGTGTTCCCTCAGCTGGACTGAGGATCATGAAGCCACTGGCCTAGTAACCCTTGAAATGGATTGTGGGTTGTGGTAAAGAAATATTGTGTGCATCGATGGGCCTAGGAATCCTTGGCAGTGAATGGCAGGATATACGGTAAATCCAAGAGGTGGATTTTCTCTCTGTTGGGCCTAGTGGTTCTGGGATGGAATACATGGTAAATCTTGGAGAGTATGTCTAGGTGTAGGGCCTACTGATCCATGGATCAGACTGTGGTTGCATGGTAAATCCTCAGAGATTAGGAGGCGCTTAATTACTCACAATATAGGTGGAGAAATCCAGTGGAATCCATGTTGATTGGTGCTTTTCTGATGTGTTCTATGAGTCCCTTGGAATATGGCATCGGGGTGATTGGCTAAAGAGAGACTTGACTCAGCTAATCTATGGTTGGGTGAAATTTGGTAGTCCCATCTCTGGTTGGTTCAATGCATTTATTAACGAGAAATTCATTCCCTTGATTTTCATGGGAAAATGTATTGATGTATATATGGTTTTGATGGCTGATATGTTTATGGTATTTCTATTCCTATTATGTTGCCTATATGTAAATTTTGTGGGAGCAGCTGTGTATGGATCTCAGCATGTTTTTATTTCTTTATGAATAAATATTGTTTCTAAGTCCTCATAAATCATAAGGCAGTGAATGACATGATGAAACAATGGTTCATGATGATCCTCATATAAGTATGAGATACCTACACTTAATTTTGTTGTTTACACCTGTAGATTACATGTTGATGATATGTTTGAAAAAATTCTTGGCATGCTTAATAGAGGTCTAGATATGGTCTTGTTCAATTTATTTCTTTGGAATCATTGTTTACATGTAATTTTACCATTTTTAAGTTATTATCCAATTTTGGGCAGTCTTCTAGGCTGTGGGCATGAAAAGGTGGCTCAAATCCCAGAAAAAGGGATGACGAGCATTATAACTCACATGGGATGTTTCTGGGGAACGTAACTCTGGCCTAGGTTGGTCAAGACTTTAGTAGGACCCAGGGGCAAGATGTTTAAATTTTTTTTTTGGTTCCTGTGGGTTCTGAGACTAGTGTTGTATGTCTCTGTGTTATAATTTCGTCGATTCCACTTCCTTAAGGTCACATAGGAGGTTGAATCCCATCATAGTAGTCTCTCACCACATGTTTACCCGGGTTGGCTAGTTACTTGGATAGATGTGGGAGGAGGGTGTTATATAACTACAAATATTCCTACTAAAGCTTCTTGATCCAACTTTTCCTTGCCTAACCCTTTCTTTCCTTTTCTTTCCTTGTCCTTCCTTTGCTTGCTTTCTTCCCTTCTCCTCCTAGTCCTCTTCTGCTCTCTGAGACTAATTCCAAAACTAAACTAACAAAAGGCTACCAACTGATGCTCTAAAGTCTTTTTATTATTGATGCCTCTAATTACTTCATTTTCCATTATTTTACTTCAAATTCCTCCTCACATGCAACCTGTGACCTTTCACCTCCCTTCTCTCCTAGTTTCTTTGATTTTCATAAATAAAATACCAATAGTGCCTTTTTTCCTTTATAAATCCTTCACCATTTACTTTGCAAATTTCCCCTAGCCATAATGTTATGAAACCAGCTCACAAAAAGATAGAAAAGAGAGATCAACACCTTCAAAATAGGCCTCTTCGAGGGGGCAACCTCTTTTACATTACACAAATGAATAATTATTGGATGATAGAAATGACAAGACCTCCTTTTTATATATAGGACTCTAATGGGTCATAATATAATCAGAGCTCACATAACAATAATAATGTAAGGGCACAATAATAACAATAGTGGGCTTCTACTGGGCACAATAATAACAATATGAGAACTTGTTACACTACATTTTGTCACTGTCCCTGTACTCCCCATTCCTTGATCCTGGAGGACCTCTACAGTGAACCCCGCATCCTTTGCCTTAGGGATAAACTCCCATTATGTCCCTCTTCATGAGCAGATCATTTCCCTTTTGCACCATTTCCCCTGAAACTTCTGTTTTTCCCAATTTACAAGACCAGTGCTAATGACCTTTGTCTCCCCCGCACCAATGTGTAGAGGTTATCACTATTCCCTACACCGATTGGTACGATTAAGATGTGTTCTAGTCACGTCGGTCCTATTATGGAATTTTTTTAAAATTAGAGCTGAAGCTTCAAGCTCTAGAAGCTCTGTAACGAAAGTCTGCTAAATGGTTTGGCCAGATGGGGTCAAGGATGACAGTTTGGGCTCCTTTCCTCAATAGTGATGGAACTACCTCAAGGGATAAGTCCTTCTCCCATGAGAAGAGGATCCATCTCCCATCCATATTTTCTATATAAACCTCCCTTCTTCACAACCACAAGCTAGTGAGAGTGTTGGCTAAGTGTGAGTATACTATTTTTATTAGACAAGCAAGCTATTACGAGTTGTAGCCATCTAGTTGTGTGAGGGAGAAGTGTGTTTGGTCAAGAGTGAAGTATAAAGGGAAGAGCCTTTAAAATATTGTTGTTTGAAGCCATCATGGAATGCTAGTAGAAGTGTGTGGGAACCCTCTCCTGTCAGTGGAAGACTTTGACGTCAAGACAAATGGTTGTAATCTCTCTTTGATATTAATATATGCAACTATCGATTGATCTCCTACATGTTTTGTAATATTACATATTTGTGTCTTGATGCTTCTTGACTCATTAAGTAGGTTGAATTACATATTGTCTATTATTATGTTTGTGTGTTATTGTTGTTTACTTGTTTCAAGAACTTGAAGAAGGAAGTGAGAAATTGTTGGAGCAAGCGAGGACATCATCAAGTAGGATAAGCGACCAAGAGGTAGGCCCTTTTGATTGATTCTAACTTAAGAAAATCTTCCATAAAATGAATCTGTTGTGGCTAGACCCATCATCAGGCTAGAGGAATTCGTTCATGCCTGCACTTATAATTTTACTTCACCACAAATTGGTGACTCCATTGGGGATCCCAATCCTTTTGTTTTTCTTGGATTGCATGATTTCATGAGGACATTTCTAGTTTCACATTTTCCCTTTGGTTTTGTTTCTTTTCTCTTGCTTACTGGTTTGAGTCTAAAATTCATAGTAGCAGATCTAGTCCCTGTTTCAATTTTTTGTTATTTTTTCCTTAGCTCCCTCGATCAGCACGCTTAATCCACTGATAGTCGCGTCGACTAGCACAAGTTGCTGAGAAACAATCGCATCGACCAACCTTTGGTGCTTGTTGTTAGTTAGGAAATCACGTTGATGCCTGTAAGTGAGGGTTAGGGGTTGACCCCAATCTTGGCTAGTGTGTTCTACTCTTGTGGTTTTGACCCCGTAAGCATTTTGGACTATTTTCTCCTAGACTAGAGAGCTTCATTTAGCCCGGTTTGTGTGTTTTCTTGGTTTAGCCCACCCTTTGATGTGTTAAGTCTGGCCCTGTGTGAAAATATTTTTTATTTTTTCTTTGAATCCCTCAATCAGTGCAATTTTTGGCCAGAAATCCGCACTAACAGGCCATCAACACTAGTTGTAGAACTGGTCAGTCGTGCCGATCGACGCTACTTTTGGCCCAAAAGTTGCTCCAGTCTCTAAGTAAAGAAAAATATCAGAATTTCTCCCATTCTAGTGCCAGTGCGTGTTGACACTCAGACTCTCTTCTTTTGCCTAGAAGTGACTAGGATGTTTTGTTTTCAATTGAATGAGTGAAAGAGTATCGTTTGTTCTCTTATTTCGAGTGTATCTTTTCTCTTTCCGAGCATAGACTACATTTCTTGGTTTGTCGATTGAAGCTTTTATGTGTTTGGTTTTGTTGATTCAAGGAAGAAGTTGCTTTTATTTTTGTTTATCATTCTTCGGATTTGATTGATGCTTATTTGTTTGGAACTGTGAAATTTTCATTAAAGTGCTTTATGTGAAAGATTTGTTTTTCATTTTATGAAAATAAGAACATCATTCTAGTTTACTTAAGCAAAAATATTGCATTAGTAGCATCATTAAGATGCTAGAATTGCATCAACATAGGCATGAAAAATGAAATGAAACTTCTTTTGTTGTTAAGGGAGGATTAAGTGCATTTAGGACATGCATAAGTGAAAGCTTTCATTCTTTGATTGTTGCATTGGTTGTGTTCTCTCTATCTCTCAATTAGTGACAACTTTCATCGAAGACAAAGATCTCTTTTCTCATATAGCTGCATATAGGATTTTTAAGATTAAACTGGTAGGGCCTTGTATTTGAAACCTAAATCAAGATCAACCATTAAAATTTATTAAATTAACCTAAGGAAGCATTGAAACTTAACACTCACATTTAGTGGTCTAGGCTAGAGACGTGTTCCAATGTCTTTAAACCTAGCAGCTGTCATTAGCTTTGGCATTAGACAATGCTAATACAGATTTTTGCTCCCCGTACAGTCGAGTATATAATGGGAGACCCCTCTAGGCTGCAATCCTTTATCCATTGGAAGCCAAGTCTGCCGCCTTGCAAATGTGATACACTGAACACAACATTCGAGGAGATTGCCTGCTCGTACTTCTCAGTTCGTCGGGAGGTATTTTGTAGTTCACAGTTGCCTGGTAATCCTGTTTACCTAGATCATCCAGAGAAGTCATTTGATCATTTTGACTCATTAGACTTAAAATATCATTCGAGCACTTGTCCTTTCGAGCTCGTTTCCAATCGAAAGTGATAGAGTCACCTTTTTCCTTTTCTCGACTCTTAAAATATGAAAAGGCAAAGTTTTTTCTCAGTGTCTTAAAATTAACTACCCATGAAATATTCCTTATTAAAGTAATCTTCCTTAGTGATTCTTTAGGGTCGATTCTAATGGTCCCAGAGTCTACCAGTCAAGGGTTCCCCTTAGATGGGAATCCTGGTGCTCCTTATATGGCGATGTTGTACCTCCCTAGGTTAACCATTGGTTTACCTATTTGGTTATTTTCGACCTCGGTGATCCCAAGTGTCCTTACTCCTGTGCAAACGTCTCCTTCATTTGAATCATGTCATGATGATTCTAAGGTTGACCCCTCACCTTCTACCCCCATTTCTTCACCCTCCTCTTCTACTTCGCTTGGTTAAAGTTTGAAATCCAGTAACCAGGAGGCTAAGAAGAAGACGAAGAAGAAGAAGTCATATAAGTGAGAGGCCAACCGTGCAGCTATTACTCCAAATGCACCCATTGTCAACAAACCTTTTGATCCTTTGCGAAAGGTAAAATTCCCTTGTAGGCTACGTAAGGGTGACCATCTCCTTCAGGACTATCCTGGAATTCCCAGAGTCTTAGAAGTATGGTCTCAAAACCTGAACCGACCATCCCCATCGATCTCTCGGGATCATGTAGATGTTACGCCTTCAACTAATGATGGTAAGAAAAGGGAAAGATTAGATTCCCATGTAGGTTATGTGAAGGAGAGCATCTTCTTAAACTTTGCCCTCTTATGGATAAAGCTTCCAAAGTTTTGGAAAACCTTGTAGTTCCTCAACCCCAACTTCCTGTTGGTTATCAGAGGCTTTCTTCTAACCCTCTCCTAGTTGGTAAAGAGATTGACTTGGATTCATCTCTTTCCCATATTTCTCTTCCTGAGAAAGACTCTCTTGTGTCTCTTCCCGACCAACCATTGGTCGAAAAGAGTGTCGACTTGGTTCCCCCACCAGTTGCTCACTTTGTTATGGGAGAGAGTGGTGATCATATTTCTCAGGTTCTTCTCATCTCGTCAGATTCTCATGAATCGAAGAGTGACCCTCCCATCCTGGTTAGGAGAGTTCTTCTCCCATTCTTGTACAACATGGGGGCAATCATATGATACCCCCACCAAGTAGTTTTGTCGTCTCTTTCGATTGGGGTCCATTGACTGCTTTCCACCACCCATCTTATGTGCCTTTCCATATCACAGTACAATCCTATAATATGGTAGTACCTGGCACTATATTATATGAAGGAGTGTTGGTTAGCATAATTTCTTCTACTACCTGGAAATATTTGGGCTCCCAACAGCTTCTGCCTATCACCCAGAATCTATCGGCTTTCAACAGAGGAACTAGTTATCCCTTAGGGATTCTTCCAAAGTTCCCTATTACTTTGGAAGGGAAGAATGTCTATATAGATGTGATGGTAGTCCAAGGTCCTCTAGATTTCAATCCTCTCCTTGGACGCAACTATGTTTATGTCATGGGAGCTCTTGTTTCTTAGCTTTTCCGTGTGGTTTGTTTTCCGCATGAAAGTAGAATAGTGACCATTGATCAATTGTCGTTCATTGGTCACTAGGTGCCTCCTTTACAACCATCATCCCCTATCAGCTCTTGTTTGCAAGCAATACCTTGCCTGCCATAGGTCAATTATGTGGCTACCTATTCTGACTCCACGTCTATTGATGATCACACAGATGGTATAGTACATTATGTACTATGGGCATTAGAACCTGATCTGGCTTTGGTACCAAATGACATGTATTCCTCCCAGAGCATGGTCCTTCCATCTAGTGAAGACATCTTGGGAGCCATGTTCTCATATGGTCCATGAACAACTATATGAGGATAGTTATTTTACTGTGTCAACCTCGTTAAAAAATGAAACAAAGGGTGTGAGGATAGTTCCTGGTCTTGTGTCAATCTCATTAAAAAATGTAACAAGGAATCATGAGGATGGTTCCTTGTCTTCTATCAACCTCATTAAAAAATGAAACAAGGGATGAGCATAGTTCCTTGTCTTGCAACAAGCTCATTAAAAAATGAATCAAGATGTCCGAGGATAGTTTGTTCCTATATCAACCTTGTTAAAAATTGAAAGAACTCCCTTTTCCAAATCGAGTATTTGATTAAGATCTTGTAAAATCCTAGTCGATTCTTTCCAGCATCTTGAAAGTGAACCTTCATTCCATCCATCTACTTGATTGAAATGAAGCTTGGGGGGCATGTACCTCGATTGAGTCATTATGTTGGGGGCATGCAAACTTATTTCAAGCATAGTTTTTCATTTCGAGCTTCTGTAAACATGAAACGGAATCCAAGAAGAGTTCACCATGGTTTAAGCTTGTGTAAAAATGAACCCATGACCGATTTATAGCTCGTGATTGCCATTGTTTAGCTAATTTCTGCTAGACGAGCCTTGGTTATTTCATTTCGTCGCCACCATCTCTTTGGCTGATCATATTCTTTCACTTGTTTGTTATTCCTTTCCTAAGGGACCGCAACAATGAGTGGTTTTGTTATCCAACCTCTTGACCATTACATGTTTTGAGCAGTTCCACCATTGCTAGAACCAGTTTCTACCCTTTATACTACACATTCCTCTAGGACGAGTCATCTTTAAGCTCTTTTCTAGACTCATAAAACTCAAATGAAAAGATCGTCAAATATTTTTCCCTTTTGACTCTTTAAAGAGAATAAAACAAGGGGTCTGCTCTTAAGCTCTTTTCCGACCCTTTAGAAATGAAAATATAGGCAAGCCCTTTTCGTTTGGAACTTGTTAATGGATGTGAAATGTCGTGCGCCCAGTATAAGTTTACCCCTTTTCAGGCTGGGAGGCACTATTTATGAAAAAGGTACTCCTTGACTGAAATGGTCAAGCGGTTCTCTCAAGTATTATTTTCTACCTTTTTGGGCTCAAGAGACACAAATATATGAAAAGCAACCATGTGGACTTTTCTTTTACATGTGTTTTTCAAAATCTATAAACATGGAAAAGATACCGAGTTACACCTTTGTCAGACTTGTTAAACTATTAAATGACATCGGATTTGTCACCATGACAAACATGAGCTTCTCCTTCCTAGGGATCATTAAACTCACTAGGTCAGATTCGTCCGAAGGATGAACTTACAGTGCAAGCATTTGCTATCCGCTTCAAGCTTGCGATTAAAAATATTTGGGGTACCTGCCAAAAATGGTGGGGGGAAATTTGGAAATTTATCAGTCGTGTCGGCAGCTCACTCTTGAGCATGACACTCTTTTTTTCGTGTTGAGTTGAGACATCCTCCTTTGCATTGTTGACCATCCTAGGTTTTGATCGTCCATTTTTTCCTTCAATTTGATCTCTACCATGTCATCATGACCACCGATCCCATGGATCCAAAAGCTGCCAAAATTCCAGTTGTGTTGCCGATATGTTCAAGATTTGTCCTTCTGTAGTTACACTTACCTCTGATTCTCTGTATCATCCAAAATTATTTTTCATCCTCTTGTCTTGCATCGATGATGTGGGATTCATTATGGCCCTCCTTCGACACAATCGCTTTCCATCGACTTCAGATCATTATCCAAGAAGTTTATCGAGAGACTCCCTTCCAGTACCTTAGAGCTTGCATTCCCTAATGGCAAGTTCTTTGCACTCAACGACAACTTTACATCATTGGCTTTCGATCAAGTGATTTCAAGGGTGTTCGACTTCAGTTCCTGTATTCACATTCTGTGGATTGTGCTGATAGTACCTTGAGGACCATTGTCATTATTGGTGGTTTCTCTCACACTTGTTAACAGTTTACATCATTGAATGGTAATCAAGCGACTTTCTAGCGTGTTTGATATTTGCATGCTATGATCTATACTTTGATCGAGTCTTGTTGGAGTGCAAGACCCTGGACTCAGATCACAAAAGGTTTAGGTTGCAAAGTTATGTGACATGGTTATGATGATATGCATGTCTCTGTCAGATGGCTGACTGCGACCAAACCATGAGTTATCGTATGTGATCCTTCTAATTATTGTATGGTTGCGACCATACATCGGTTTCATTATGATCCTCTTTGACGGATGGCTACACCCATACCTGGATCCATTTACATAATCATTCTCTGAATGGATGTGTCCATGCCACGTTTCATTTATCATTTGATAAAGATATCTGTTTAGGTATATGTATCTGTACCTGCTTGCAGGTTCTCTGACGGCAGACCGGTTCCCCACACTGATTTATAAAGCATTCCATCCCTCACTCTGGCACGGCCTTCACGCTTTAGGGGGCATCTGGTACACAACATTTTGTAACTGTCCCTATACTCCCCATTCCATGATCTTGGAGGACCTCTATAGTGAACCCCGCATACTTTTCCTTCATGGAGAAACTCTCATTATGTCCCTCTTCATGAGCAGATCATTTCCCTTTTGCACCATTTCCCCTGAAACTTCTGTTTTGCCCAGTTTACAAGAACGACACTCACTACCTTTGTATCCCCTAAAAAAATGTACAGAGATTAGCACTATTCCCCGTGTTGATCAGTGTGACTAAGTTGTGTTCCAGTCACGTCGGCCCTGTTATGGAAATTTTTTTAAATTAGAGCCAAAGCTTCTAGCTCTAGAAGCTCCATAATGGAAGTCTGGTAAATGGTTTGGCCGGATGGGGTCAAGGATGAAAATTTGGGCTTATTTCCCCTATAATGATGGAACTACCTCAAGGGATAAGTCCTTCTCCCATGAGAAGAGGATCCATCTCCCATCCATATTTCCTTTATAAACCTCCCTTATTCCCAAGCATAAGCTAGTGAGAGTGTTAGCTAAGTGTGAGTATACTATTTTGATTAGATAAGCAAGCTATTGCTAGTTGTAGCCATATAGTTGTGTGAGGGAGAAGTCTATTTGGTTTGGAGTGAGGTCTAAAAGGAAAAGCCTTTAAACTATTGTTGTTTGAAGCCATCATGGAATGCTAGCAGAAGTGTGTGGCAAACTGGTCTTGTTAGAGGAAGACTACGATGTCAAGACGAATGGCTATAATGTCTCTTTGATATTAATATATGAAACTATTGATTGATTTCCTACATGTTTTGTAATATTACATATTCGTGCCTTAATTCTTCTTGCCTCATTAAGTAGGTTGAATTATAATTTGACTATTATTATGTTTGTGCGTTATTGTTGTTTACTTGTTTCAGGAACTTGAAGAAGGAAGAGAGAGATTGCTAGAGCAAGCAAGCGAGGACATCATCATTCTAGATAGGTGACCAAGAGATAGGCCCTCTTCATTGATTCTAACCTAAGGAAATATTCCATAGAATGTACCTATTATGGCCAGACCCATCATCGGGCTAGAGGAATTCGTTCGTTTCCCAACTTATAATTTTACTTCACCACAGGACTACATGGGCACAACAATATAATAAAGGGGTTGCACTAATAACAATAAGGGGTTAAACTAATAGTATAGGGACCTAACATGCCCATCTCCTTCAAAAAGTGTTGTATTCAACGCTTGAGTAGTTCTGGATGCTTCTATATAAAATTCTCTTCCTCCCATGTGGAATGTTCACCGGGTAAGTTATTCCATTTGATGAGATACTCTGAAATTGATTGATTTTGCAGCTATCAAGTTCTTGTTTTTGTGACTGCTTCAGGTTCCAATATGATTTTTCCTTCCCCATCAAGTTCTGGAAATATTATTTAAGTTGGGATGTTCTCATTAGGTAAGGTTGCCATTTCTCAAGTGCATGTAGTCTTGCCAACATTTCCTTGTCATAAATAGCTTTGTGTAAATACTTTCCTTTGATTGGAAGACTTTCGAAAGAAATGGGTCTTTATTCTTGTGTTAAAACATCACCAATTCTATTTCCTGAGTCATCGCATTCCAAAACAAAGGTTTTTGTGAAGTCTAGCATAGCTAAGACTGGTGCTTGCCACGTTGCCTCTTTAAGATGTTCAAAGGCCTACGTTGCTTCTGGAGTCCATGAAAATGCATCTTTCGTCAATAACATTGTTTTAAGAATTTCTTCAGTCTCCATTCTAATTTGATGATATCCTAAACAAATATCCAACTTGGTGAAGTAAAATAATCCATGCAATTCATCCAATAATTCATCAATGACAGGAATGGGAAAATTATCTTTAATAGTGAGCTTGTTGAGCTCCCTACAATCTGGAAACATGTTTCATGACCCATCCTTCTTGTGCACCAATACTATTGGAGCAGAGAAAGAACTTTGACTAGGTTGAATTATACCAGCCTCTAGCATTTCTACAACTATTCGTTTAATTTCACTCTTTTGGGCATAGGGATATCTATAAGGCTTGATGTTTGGAGGAATACTTCCTAGAACCAAATTAATAACATGATCATGATCACGAATAGGTGGGAGGCGTTTGGGAGTCTCAAATACCTTGGAATGATTATCCAAGATTTTTTGGAGATCTGGAGAAATAGATGATTTTGACGTGGGAACCTCTAGTGAACATAATTGTGCAATTACACCCCATTGTTCTTTCTTTAGAAGATTTGTCATGTTGTTAGAGCTTATTATCTTTCCTAGTTTCCCTTTGATACCCCTTAATTCAACTTCCTTTCGTTCCCAAAAAAATTCGAGAGAGGTTCTTGAAAATTAAAAGCTATCGTACCCAAAGATTGTAGCCATTGGAATCCTAGAACAACATTTGCACCACCCATTGGAATGGAAAGAATTGGACTATTCAAGACATATTCTCCCATGGATAGCTTGATATTATGGAACTTTCTAGAGCAATGTATGGTTCCTCCATTTTCAACCATTACTTGACACTCTGGTGCTAGATATAGGAAGCAATTAAATTCCTTGGCTATCTTACAATGAATAAAATTATGGGTACTACCTAAATCAATCAACAATATTACCTTATTCTTCTTGATATGCCCTTATGTATTGAGAGTTTGAGGAGTTGTGATTCCTACCAATTCATTACAAGATATAATCAAATTCATTTCTTCTTTCTCTCAGGTTGGTTCCTAGTGTATGTCCTCTTCTTTTGACATTTCTTGATCCTTTTCTTCCCGAAATTTCACTGCTTAAACCTTCTTCTTCTTGATATGCCCTTTTATCTTGAGAGTTTGAGGAGTGGTAATTCTTGCCAATGCAGTACAAGATATGTTCAGATTCATTTCTTCTTTGTCTAGGGTTGTTTCCCGGTGTATATCCTCTTATTTTGACGTCTCTTGATCCTTTTCTTCCTCCTCTTCACAATCTATGTAAAATAATTTCTTCTCAGCACACTTATGACCTTTAATGTAGTTTCCATCACAATTGTAACAAAGCCCTTTTTCTCTTTTTTCTTCCAATTGTTGTGGTGTCAAACTTGTAGGTTTTGGAAGGCTAGGAGAAACAAAACTTCCATATTTATAGTTGTGAGTGGTAGACTTCCTTGTTTTCATAATTTTGCTTTCCACTTTTCTTGCCAACCTGTATGCCTTCTCCAATGAATTAGGTTCCCAAAGGCGAACCTCATGTTGGATGTTATCTTTCAAAGTCCCTATGAAGACATCCATCCTCTTCTTCTCTAGAATATAATTTACCCTTATATTAAAGTTTTGGAATTTCTCAATGTGCTCAACCATTGAACCCTTTTGTTTGAGATTTATCAATTGGCTAAAGAAGGTGTTTTTCTTTGTCTCCTCATAATGTGCTATCATTTCCTCCATGAAAATTGACCAGGTGACAAGTGATTTACGAGAAAAAAGCTCTTTATACCATACAAACTAATTCAATTCTAAATATAAAGATGCAATATGTACCTTTTGTAACAATTTCACATCATGTAGATCAAAATATTGCTTCATCTCTAGTATCCAATTTACCGGATCCTTGGCATTAAACTTCCTCATATCACTTTTTTCTTGATTTTAGGAGATCGATCTTGAAACAACTGTAATTTTGTAATTTTGGATGTTTAAGTTCTGAAATATTGGCCTTTGATAGCCCTCTAAGTCCTGTTTCTAACTCTGCAAATTGGATCGCAATTGGATTCCTGAAGAAATAGTTATGCCCAATCTCCCACGATGAACCAATTATAGACTCGTTCAATAGAGCACACTTGTACGACGTGCCACGTGTCACTATTTTGACCTTAGGTTTTGAAACTGACACCCAAAAAACTATAATCTGTCTTATTTCTGTCGCTTCATACAAAATTTTAATCAGATGCTCTAAGAGAGATTTACGATGATTTTCCTTAGAATGTAATTCGAGGTGTTATAGACATATTTGGGCACATCAACCCCAAACTCATATATTGATGATATTAGGGCTAATCAACCCCTAAAAGAGTTGTTTTATGCCCTAAAGAAGCTTAGTCATCTGAATGCCTCATTCCCCAAAAGTTCCATCTCAGAAATCATACAAAAAGTGCCTAAACTGAACCATATCTAAAATCCTTGTGTTAGGGTGAGATGCATCTCACTTGCTACACTGTCTAAGTGAGATGCATCATAGTTTGGCCCTTTAGTAAGTGTGATGGGTGAGGTTGGACAAAATTTCAAGATAGTGTGTTAGTTGGTTGCTCATGGAATCTTCTAGAAACTTCTCTTGTGCTACTTGCCTCTCTGAATTCACCCAAGGATGACCAAGGGAACTAGGAAACCATCTCCAATTCCCCTCCCTTGTGGAACTAATTTCAACAAATGGAATGGCATTCATCATCCCCATTGATGACTCACCCTCTTGCTATCATCTATAAAAGGATCTCCCATCTAAGAGATCAGAAGGCTGAATTATTCTAAGTTGTAAGGAAGTGCTACTAGTTTTAGTATTGAGGTGAGAGCATTGTATCATTATTGGTGTGTTCTTGTTGATTCATGAGGTGAAGAAGGCTTGAAGCTAGGAGGATGGTGCTAGATCAGACTTCTTATGGGTTGTAATTCTCCTTGATATTAATAAAGTTCTTTAATATTTTTCCCAATTGATTATGTTAACTGTAAATGCATTCATTTGTTTATCATATTTCTGATTCTATGATTTTTATGTTGTGATCGATCATTATGCTTTGACAGGTCTTTGTTTCTGTAGCTGTGTAGGTACTCTCCAAGCGTGTTAAGTACGAGGAGGATTTACGGGATTGGCCAAAGAAGAGGGATATCAAGTGAGGATTCAAGCGAAAGTTACAATTTGGTATTTCATAATCGCTTTCTTATCTGTCACTCATAGGAAAGATATTGAATTTCTTTGACTATTGTTTCTAGGTTAGCTACCAAACCTAGAGGGTTAGTCGCTCGAAAAGAAACTAATTTTCCCAGAAAAAATTGGTGACTCCATTGGGGAGAAACAAGATGATTGTTTGTTGATATTTGTTGTTCTATGTTGAATTATATAAACTATAGGCAAGGTATGAAGCTATCCAGGAAGCTTTCAAACCGCTCTTGTTATGAAATTGCGTAGTAGATAAATATTTCTTCAGTCAATCTCTAGTTTAGTTTATGAATTAAAAATTTGACTTGCAAACACCTCTAGATGCCCTTTTGGTAGCTTAGTAACCTCTTAGGACATTCCATCATTCTTTGCTTATCATTGTTCATCAAAACCAAGTTTGATCCATTGAAAACCACTACAAATTTGAGCCAAAACCATTCTCAGAAGTGCTCCCTGAAAATCACATTGTCTTCCACTATGACTTGATATGCTTCTCACCTCCTGAGTGAGAAAACTATGATGCATATAATTGTCTACAAAGGCCAAGTGTGATGATTGACTGAACTCAATTTCCCATCTAGGAGTTGAGGGTTTTTGACTAGTTTTCAAACTTGTTTGGTTGCTTGTTGAATTTGAACAATACCTCATCACTGAAGCCAACTTACATCACTTAGATCAGCCTCAATTTACATTAGGATTGGTGAATTTTTTTGTGTGTTTTTTCTTCATTTACAATCCATTGTCAAAACTAGTGTTAATCAATTTCTTATTTTCGATAGAAAAAGTGTCGTAAAGTCTTCCATTTTTGTTGAAAAGTGAAGTGTCGCAAAATCCTCCTTCATAGCTTATTGATTAAAATATTTTGATGCATTTGATTTGATTTGAGTTTGTTCAAAGTGTCAAAAAGATATTTCTTCAAGATTGAAAGTGTCATTTTAAGTCTTCCTTTCCCTCTTTGAAGAAAAATTTTCGAAAATTGTCATTTTGAGTGAAACATTTTGGGTCATTGCTATATTTAGTTTTCCTTTTTGAATCATTCACATTAAGGAGAGTGTTACACTGAAATTTTTCACCATGACTATCCGCAGTTAATATGGCTCCATCAATAGTCATATTATCCTCCTTGTCAGGCCTTATACCTCTGCTCTCCATGTCAAACTTCAAAAAAGAGAGAAAGTCATTAAAAATCATGTTTATCTCTGGGTACGCAGGTTCTCTCTACCTTTCCTGCATGTACGCATCCCAAGCTCATTGTACCTGCGTACTTGTACTCTCTGTAAGTCAAGGGATGGGTGCGTACTCCTATAAAGGTCAAAAGGCGCGACTTTCATCTTAAAAAAGTTACTTGTGGTCACTTCTAGAGCTTTCTAGAAGAGTGTTTGACGTGTATTGAGCGCCTCCAGATGGTTCATGCATCCCTATGATATAGGAACTTATCCCATCAAGAGAGGAGCTACCCCATCCAAAAGAGGGAGTATCCCATTGATGTTGGAACTGAATAACTTCCTCTAGAACACTATAAATACAGGCATTGGGCCAAGGGAGGGGAGGTTGAAAGCTGAACATTCAAAGGGTAGATGCTGCTGGAATTAGGACTTCCATTGTAAGCTTGTGAGGAGAGATTACCATCCTTTCTTGTTTCATTTGGAAGTGGGTGAGCTTGTCAAAGTAGAGGAAAACTCTTGCTGGACCCTGGGAGGAACTTGCACAACACCAAGGCTCAGGTTGTAATGGTTTCTTTTTTGTTTCCTTAATACAAATAAGTCCATTCTTCTCAATGATTTGTTGTTATTGAATTGTTTCATATACTCCTTGGTCTATATGTTGAATATGATTTGTTTTATGGAATATTCAGGTGTTATGTAATCGTTTGATTGTTAGTGTATGCAGGTTTCAAAGTGAAAGAGGAGCTCATATGGATCGACGAGGCTGGACTGCTGCAACAAGCGTTGGACTTGAGGTAGGATCGAAAAACAATTGGTTTCTCATAGAATAATGTATGTTTAGAGAAGGATTGCTCTTAATTGTCTTGTTTGTCACTAGAGAGTCTTAGACTCCTAGGGAGGTTAGTTTTGTCAGAAAAAATAAATCTTTCCGCATGACAAATTGGCGACCATACTGGGGAATCCATTGATGTGATTGATTTTTCCTTTGAGGATTACTTTGATCTAAAAAGAGTCTTTTTTCTTTTGTTTTTTGATTGCTTCACTGTGTTTTTGGGTGGGTTAGCTTAGAGTCGAGTTAGAATTTAGTTTTTCTTCATTTTGTGGTAATACGCACCCTCTGAGTTAGACAGAGTGCGTACCTATATGCACTGTATCTTTGCACACAGAGCGTGGGCGCACCTGGTTAAACAGGCTACCTGCGACCCTGTTAAAATTGAGAAATTTTCAATTTTATCCATTTTTTCCCTTTAGATTTTGTTTTTCTTAGCCTTTACTGCCCAGATCCACTGGTTGTCTGTCAAAAATCTTCACCTGAAGTTGTCCCATTAGTGTCGAAAGTTTTAGTGAAATTCATTGAAAGTTTAGCATTAGGGTTTTGATTTTTGTATTGGTCCTGTAGTGACTTTGGATTTAGAAGTTGTGGAACTTTAGATATCTCTGGTTTTTCAGTCTTCTTAGGAGTCAGACCAGTCGTAAAGTCTACCCGTGTGAGCAACCTACCTTTGTGTTGCCTCTTTGCGAAATTTCAATATAGCTTGTTCATTTAAAGTTGTGAATTTCATTTTCAAAAAGAACAAAAAGAGATTGAGTTTTTTTTTTTATTAGTTTGTGATTCTGCATAAACTAGTCCTTGGACTGATTGTTTCCAAGTAAAACATCTCAGAATCATCCTAGTAAGCTTTTGCTTCTTAGATTTACTTGTTAGTGAAAGATTAGGTAAATTTCCCTTATTTGCTTTGAGTGATTTTTCATAGATTTTCATAGATCTTGAAATTGCTTTAATTAGATTAATTTTACATGCTTTTATTAAATAGGAAAATATCAATGATGTCCTTTTCAAAGTTTGCTTTAGAGTAGCATTTGACGTCTTTGAAAGAGAAAGGAATTTTTTCGTGAAGTAAAGAGTGGTCATGTTTTGTGCGCTTTGAAAGATAAGAGAATTGTTTCTTTCATTGTCTTTTAAGAAAGTTGCTTTTATTGAAAAGATTGCATTCTCTCAACTCTCTTAATTAGAACATTCATTGAAAAGAAAAAATTATCAATCATCTTAGGTGCATCTTTTAGAGAATTGGAGTCGAGTCTATACACCACCAAGTTTCATCTCCATCTCCTTTGTCTTAAAGAACAGCCATTAAAATCAACGCTTAAAGTATATTTAACTTAGAAATTTTTATTTTTCTAGGGCTCTGAAGCACCAACATAGATCAGGCTAGTGTCTTGGAGTAGGTGAG
>APFE030468881.1:0-34466 GCA_000404065.3 Pinus taeda
GGAGATAGAGGGAGAGAGAGGGAGAGAGAGAGGGAGAGAGTGGGGAAGAGAGAGGGAGAGAGAGGAGGGACGGGGAGAGAGTGGGGAGAGAGAGGGAGAGAGATGGAGAGTGAGAGAGAGGGATAGAGACAAGGGAGAGGGTAGAGAGAGAGGGAGAGAGAGAGAGGGAGAGAGAGAGCGGGAGAGAGATGGGGAGAGAGAGAGGGAGTTGGAAGGCAGGAGGATAGAAAAGGGAGAGGGTAGAGGGAGGGAAGGAGAGAAAGGGGATATATTGAAAAATAGAGACAAAAGTTTTAGAAATACTAAGCTCGGGGTGAGTCCATATTTTGTGCAAGTAATATTTGCACTTTTCTTTTGCAATGTTAATGAAAAACTAAGTTAAGAATTCCTAGATAACATATTTAAATTATGAGTAGTATATGAGAGCATATAGAACATAAAGCATATAAATGGATGAATAAGCACATCATTACATAGGAAGACCAAATATTAGGTGGAGAACCTAACTAGAAAAAAAATTGCTTTTGTTATCTTTATCCTCTTCTTATTATCGTAAAGAAAATATTTGATTACATCTTGCACTAGTGCAGACTCTTACCATTTTGTAGGCTCCTGCATGATTCTCTTGTTCCTATAGCTACCATTGGAAGGTAGCCACTAGTCTCTGATCAATTTTAATAGCCACCACCGAAAGGAAGCCACCACTCCCTTACTCTATGCTCCAACCCCCATACCCTTTGTGGACCATGTTTCAAAATCTTTCACATTCCCTCCACTGAACTCAAACACAAATCCTGCAGGCCATGTTTCATCCTATTATCAAACTAGAACCACATAATACATTATTCACATAAATATTGTGTTCATATTTTTAGCTTGGTAGGTACTCCAAACCCTAGGGCATGGGGTTATGGAAGAATATCACCCACATGGGCTTTTTGGGAAAGAGTACCCAAACCATGGGATTTGCACCCAAAGTTGTGGGTGTGAATCAAAGAGCTATTTTGGAGCTTAGAACCTTGGAATATGTATGTCACCCTTAGTGGAGCAAGGGGCTACAAAGAAAACTAAGGGAGGTTTTATCAAAATGAGGTCCCAACTCTTCTTATTTATATGATATTATGAGTGAACGAATAGCCCTCTTCAAGGGTCTCCAAAGGTAATGTGACCTAACCTTTTTCCCTAATAGGCCACAAATATAAATAAAAAATCCATTTCCGCTTTTTTACAAAACCCCCAAGTTTTTTTTGTATCTCCTTACTCCACTAAGGGTGCCACACATACTTGAATTGTATAACCTCCAAAATAAATCGTGGATTCACACCCACAACTTTCGATGCAAATCCCACAGCTTCATTACTCTTTCTGACAAATCCCATGGCAGTTAAATTCATCCACAACCTTGTACTATATGGTTTGGAGTACCTACCAAGCTACCAATATCAGCACTCCCTCTAATAAAGGGAGGTACTTACACCACTCAGAAGTAATTCATCATTATCATCACTGCTAGTTATACTAGAACAACTCTTGGCATTCACTATTGCAGAAAACTTTGTAGTGTGAATATTACCCTTCTTGGTAATATCACAACCATGAGAAGCATCCTCCTTCCTCTTCTCCTAAAATTCCTTCAGGCCATCCCACATTTCCTTCTTCCTAGCTATAGAAGAACCCTTTCTCCCCACTAACCACATGCTCTTCTTGGGTAGCACATTCTCCCTCTCAACCTACAAACCTATATTAGAAAAAGGCTCCCTCTGAGCCTCTAGAACTTGCACCTACTTATGATTATTCTTTACATGATCTATAGGATTTCTCGTAAATATATATAGACCAAACTCCCTAACTGTAATGAATACTCCAGTAGAATTAGATCCTTTGGGCTTCTATATCACTTTTCGATTATGGAAAATTACGTCAAACACCTTCTGCTCAATCATTGGGATAGAAAACATGTTATATATAAGCTCTAGTACATATAGTACATCCTAAAATCGCATCATCTGACCTAACTCCATAATGAATAACATGACACTCGATCCACACAACCCTTTTTGACTCTTGTTGTCAATCATCATGTGCAACTTTGAGTCCCACTTAGCTAGAGTCTCGAACACATCACATGAACTTGTCATATGCTTCAATGCACCATTGTGCATGTACCATATGGTCTCATTGATAACACCCTAAAGAAATGATAAATTAGAGAAAAATATTCACTTTTCAATATCCTGGAGAGATCACCTAACTTAGTAGTTGACGCACCGTATCTGACGAGATTATCTCAGGTTTGAGGTGAGACTATTATAGATTCTCATATGGTGAGGATTTCATTGAAGTTCTTTAAGGAGGAATGGAAAACGTTAATGAAGGGATCATTTCGATAGAGAAGATATCAAACTAGAACAGGTATTGTCCTAAGGGTTGGCTCTTTGAACGACAAAAGAGGTCAACCAAGTGGGCTAGTATATCATCCATAGTTCACTATTGGAGAAGGACATATTGAGTGGGAAGAAGGGAAACCTCCATGCCCTATATTTTTCATAACATCAAAGGAAGGAAGAAGTGGGAAAACCTAAGATATATTCACAAATGAAGATGTGAATAACTTAAAGAAGTTCCTATGTGTTGACATCCTTGGTGGAAAAAGGAGCAACTACAGGGTAGGTTTTTTGGAATCCTATTCAGTGACCTAAAGGACTCATGATCATTGATAGAGGCAGATTGATGTTCAGGGTACTTGGACAGAAAGGACTTTGGATGCACACTGATAGGATTAGTTCATTTGTATCTTGTTTAGGGTGGAATTGGTTGTCAAAGGATTGACAAAAAACCCTAATTGCATTCTTGTATCAATGATTGTATGAGGGTCATGATCCCTAGTATGGGAAACCTAGACAATTGTATTAATAATGTTAATATAATGAAGTTGGGTTGAAAATTTAAAAAGTTTTCTATTGTGCACTAGTTCAATTACTGTTGTGTTTATTCCGCTATGCAAATAAGTACTGGTTTATCATTTCAGTTCATTACATCAAAGATTGTAAAACCCAAACCTATATTCTCAAGTGTCATGGAAATTCAACATATTTTTTATACAATAAGCAATAAAAAGTACAAATATTTCCTCAATATCTAATTTCATACATGATTAATCAACCATGAAATTCATTGTATCAACTTCTGCTTCTAATTAATATGTGAATCAAATAGTAAACCTATTATAAGCCATAGTAGCATTAAAAACTTTCTCAGCAGTAACCAAATCAGCTATTGGCAAGCCATAGGTGCATACATCAATAATGAATCAATGTCTTTGCTCATACCATCAATACTCATGATCCATCGACAACATGCATCCTAGTACATCTCAATGTTATGCAACTAGCTCACAAATAGATAGATAAATTACTTCAAAATTATCCTCTTCAAGTGGGGAACCTCCTTGACATTAAATAAATGAACAATTCTTGGATGATTCAAATGAAAAAAAATTCCTTTTTATATATAGGAGTCTAAGGAGTCACAATATAATCAGAGCATATATAACTATAATATTGTAAGGGAACAACAATAACAATAGTGGGCTTCTATGGGGCACAATAATAACAATATGAGGACTACATGAGCACAACAATATCAATATGCAGCTACACTAGTATTATCGGGACCTACCATGACCCTCTCCTTCAAAAAAGTGTTGTCATCAATTCTTGAGTAGTTCTATATGTTTCTGTATAAAATTCTCATCCTCCCATGTTGAGTCTTCAGTGGGTAAGCTCCTCCACTTGATGATAATATGAAATTGATGGATTCCATAGCTATTGAGTTCTTGTTTCTATGACTACTTTAGGCTCCAATATTAATTTTCCTTCCTCGTCAAGTTCTTCAAATATTGTTTAAACTGGGAACTTGTCACCTATAGCTTTCTTTAACCATGAAACATGACATACTAGGTGCACTCGTGAAGATGCGGGAAGCTCCAATTTGTATGCCATAGTACCAATATTTTGGAACACCTTTTAAGGACCATAGTATTTTGGTGATAATTTATTATTCCTCTTAGCTTGCTTGAGGGACATTTTTTCATATGGTTGTAGCCATAAAAATACCCAAATGCCTACATACAAATTTATTTGACTACAATGTTGATCTTCCCGTTGTTTCATTCGATTCAACACCAAAGTTAGGTTATCCTTGAAGATTTGGAGAACTTGTTGTTGATGATCGATGTGATTCTCTACTGCTTGAACCTTAGAATATTCACTTAAATATGATGTGATAGACGATGGATGATATCCATAAATTTCCATAAATGGGGTCATTCTAGCTACAATATCGAAGGTAGTGTTATACCACCATTAAGCTAGACGTAACCACTTGACCCACTGCGTTTTCTTATCAGATACAAAACAATGAATTTATCCTTCCAAATATTTGTTCACTATCTTATTTTTCCCATCAGATTTAGGATGATAATATGAGATATCAGCTAATTGAGTACCGAGGTAAGAAAATAATTCTGTCCAAGAATTTCCAGTGAAAATGGTACAGTTGTTGCTTACAATAATATTTGGGTTTCCATGTAGCTTTTTTATTGTTTCCATAAATGTAGTATCGACTGAATTGGCTTTAAATGGATGAGATAATGCACTAAAATGTCCATACTTGGTAAGTCTACGAACTACCACCATGATGACACTCTTTCCTTTGGACTTTGGTAAACCTGTGATAAAATCCATTGAAACCTCCTCCTAACTTTGACATGGAATTGATAAAGGTTGTAACAAAAATCGGGCCTTAATTGTCTCAACTTTACTTTGTTGGCAAACCAAACATTCCACCAAAAAAATTTGAATGTGAGATTTAAGGCCATCCCAAAAAAATTCCTTCTTGACCTTGTGATAAGTTTTTAAAAATCCTGATTTCCCTCCTCAAGGAGAGGTTTCTATTTCGAAAGGAATATTTTGTTTGATTTGGGAATTCTTACAAAGATATAATTGATATTTTTACCGTAATGAATCATTTTTCCACTTGAATGTATCTGGGTATATTTTGCCATTAGGGGGTGTTGATTAAGAAACAACTTGAACTACTTTAGGCAAGGCAAAAAATGTTGTTTTGTATTTTAACACATTTTAGACCCACTTGGATATTCAGTTAGATAAGATGTTGATCTGAATGGAAAATGGCATCAACCCATGCTATTCATCCACCCATTGAATTTACCCATGGTATTGTAAGTGACATCTACCCATGGTATTCATTCACCCATGGTATTTTCCCATGGTATTGTGACATCCACCCATGGTATTTATTCACCCATGGAATTGAATCATGGTATTGTAACCGAAAAATATTATAAGTAACAAGTCACATTTTGTAAAAGGACAGATTGTCTGCCACAGTGTAGATTTTACAGTTATTCTCCGTTTTAATAAAAAAAATCTTTATGGTTTGTTTATTGGGAATTCTCCTCTTTTTCTTATGGAATTTAAATTTTTCAGTTCTTGGGGGCCTCTGCCCCAAAATCAATTTCAATGTTTTATACCTTGGGGGCCTCCCCCAAGATCTGGATCAATTGTATCGGAGCAAGTTATGATTCCATGGGAATGAGGGTTTGAAGCATATTTTAGTTTCAAATTTTGTAGTAATATTCAACAAACTTTAGGCATGTTCTAAGTCCTCCATAGAGAATTTTCTTGGGCCAAGCGGGAATAATTTTTCTTTTTTCATTTTTTTGCAGGAATGTTTTTGGGTGGCAAATTTCCAGATCAAATCTGAAATTTTTGGTGCAAAATTTATGAAAAAAAATAACAAATCTGGATTCCTTGCGAAAAAGTACCCAAATTAAAAAAAAAAAAAAAATGTGCTCGAATCGGAGTCCGGATGAGGGAGATATCACTGATTTAAAATCAGCTATGTTGCATAAATGTTTCTGATGGAAATTCGTGGATGGCGAGTCTCCTATCTATGTTTGCAATTTTGGTACAAAATTTAAGAAAATTGATTCTAGATCCAGGATCCTCTTGAAAAATTGTTCAATTTAAAAAAAATGGGTTGAATTGGAGTTCGGATGTGGGAGATATCACTAATTTAAAATCAACTATTTTTTCAAAATGGTAGAAAAGTTGCAGTGCCAATTTGAGATTCTAGAGTGTCCAGAGAAGGATTTCCAACACATGGGAAGATGCAAAATGGTCTTCTATTTCCAAAAACAAGTTATAATAAATAATTTGAGTTATATTGATCAAGTTATGTCCATTTTAATTTTGGAGCAGCATTCGGAGTGGGTTTCCTTTGGAGATGTTCCCTCGCATCCTAGTTTAGTAGGCACCTACTTCACATTCATCAGTTTCAACATAGAAACATTTGGCTTGGTTTCTTCGGAGACGTGCCCTCCCACCCCAGGCTATGTAGAAACCTACTACTTCATCAACAAGCAGCATCCCGGTTATGGGTCAACTGCACAAAATCCTTGTCATCGAAGTTCATTTGCTAGGTCGCACACTAATAGTATCTATTATGAAGCAAGCTCACAGAAATATAGAAAATAGAGATAAACGTCTTAGAATTCATCCTCTTCGAGGGGGAAACCTCCTTTACATTACACAAATTAAAAATTCTTCGATGATACTGATCTGAAAATGGGGTACTAAATCCTTCTTATCAATCTTACAAGAACCTCTCCCACTTCCAAAGCTTATATATTTCCAATACCTTATGATTAACCATTTGCGAAATTAAAAATGCTTGAAATAGGTGTATGCTTCTGTTTTCCTTCAACTGTTAAGTGCTTATGTTCATTTTCTTAAACTGATATTTAAATACATGTAACAATAAATAAAGCAACAAATACAATGTAGTAGTAAGCAATCACACATAACATCAATATAATATGGAGTTCACCCTGATATCTTGGGCTACGTCTCCTTGAGCTCTAATCGACTCGATTAGGATCTTTGGGATTATGGCTTAAATTAATTTTACAAGCTCCACGCTCAACTCCGTTGGTTTACAAATGAACCTATGGGTTTAGAATACCATCTTATCCTACTGGCTATCCTTTAGTTGCAGACAGATCTAGGCTTCTTTGGACTAGACTCCTTTAATCGTCGCTCTGAGCTATCTTGCTCTAGCTTGCACCAACTCCCTCAGAGTTCTTTCACTATCTCTAGAACTCCTTCTTATGTCTTCAACACACTCTGAACACCAACAATAGTTGGATCATTTGATCTCTTTGCTATTCTCTCAACTTTGGCTCTAGGTCTGGGTCTGGCTCTTCAGCTTTGGCTCTGGCTCTGGCTCTTCGGCTCTCGCTCTTTAGCTCTCGCTCTTTAGCTCTGGCTTTGGCTCTTCGACTCTGGCTCTTCAGCTCTCGCTCTGGCTTTGGCTCCGGCCCTTGGCTCTTACGAGCTTCTAGTTTCTCTTGACCTCCAAGCGATTCCAACTGTGTGAGTCACCTTGACTCCCCAGACTGCCTACTGAGGGCTTACACATAGCATTCAAGCATCTCTGAGCCTCTCGAGCTTCTTTGTGCTTCTCCTGAGTATAATTCTACTGCGATGTGTTATCTCTCGACCTCTACACCTCCTCAACAAACCTCAGCATTTGTGCTCTCTGGCTTTTGTGAGGCCTCCTTTGACTCTGCGGCTTCCACAACCGTTCCTCTTTATCTGATCATGTGGAATCATTCCCTTATGGCTCTTCATCTCTTCGACTAGCCCTTTAGCTTATTGGCTCTGTGGCTCTGCATCTGGCCTTCTAGTGCTTTGGCTCTATGGCTCTGTGTCTAGCAATCTGGCTCTGTGGCTCTATGGCTTTCTACGTGTAACGCATTCTTGCATCATTGTTACAAATTCCCTCTTACAGTGTGGCAAGGAGAATGGGATAGTTACAAAGGAAATACATAGGCGGCCTCTTTCCAGGACAAAATATGTGAAAACAGAACAATATTCCAATACATAGAGATATTCATGAAATCACGGAAAAATCTGACTGAAATCCTTAATACGGACTTCAAAGGAATATCAACCCACATCTATAACCTTTTCGGGTCTGTGCTCTTATCAAATATCGCTATCGCTCGACGCAATGCTTAAAAACCCATGAATTTATCAATACACGGAAAAACATAGAAATCCCATGTTTGAACACAAAGCCAGACTTCAAATAATATGAAATCACATTTATATTCCCATTGGGTCTGCCTTTGGTCGCAATCGCATTGTCACATGGTCAAAAGCCCAAATACACGGGAATACATTGCAAATCCAAATTTTTGGATTTCAAATATTATGAAATCATGCTGATAATCCCCATCGGGTCCACGATTTATCGCAAGTAGCAGTCTCAATGTGCATTGGCCCTTTGTATTGGGGATCACTGATCGCCCGATCACTGATCACCCTGATTAGATCCTGACTGATGATTATGTTCCTTGACCTGACGGATGTCATATGATCTCACATCAGCCCATCGACATTCCGACATATTGCAATATCGTTGTCACAATAGCTCTAGGGGTCTGTACATCGCCGATTTGATCGTCGATCTGCTGATCACAGATATCGCATGCCACATGTTGCATCGACATATTGCAATCGGCCTTAACTAGGTCTTGATATTGCCTATAACCTACCTCTAAGCCGATATATCAGAGATCACTAATCGGGGGTCCTTTCCCTTCACTTTAATTCCTCCCCTTGGATTTTTCCGATTTGATTTATTCAATGAGCCTCTTTGTCCATTTTTATAATAATTTGCCTCCTTTTCAAAGGACAATGGCAATCTTCTTTCTACGGCAACTTCTTCATCTGAAGTCCATTTTAGCCCTTTCAAATTAGATTCAAATTGAAAAGATCTATGCAATGGGTATATTTTCATAAGCATGCTTTGACTTTCTTTTTTTGAGTAAAAAGTCATGTAGGATCATTTTCTTATTAGATACAAATGACAAGACCTCCTTTGTATATATAGGAGTCTAAGGGGTCATAATATGATCACAGTCGACATAAAAATAATAATGTAAGGGCACAATAATAACAACAGTGGGATTCTATGAGGTACAACAATAAAAATATGGGGACTACATGGGCACAACAATATAATAAGGGGGACACACTAATAACAATAAGGGGTTACACTAGTAGTATAGGGACCTAACATCCCCCTCTCCTTCAAAAAGTGTTATCATCAACGCTTGAGTAGTTATGGATGCTTCCGTATAAAAGTCTTGTCCTCCCATGTGGAATCTTCAGCAAGTTCTTTCACTTGATGAGATACTCTGAAATTGATCAATTTCATAACCATTGGGTTCTTGTTTCTGTGACTACTCTAGGTTCCAATATGATTTCTCATTCCTTGTCAAGTTCTGGCAGTATTGTTTGAACTAGGATCTTCTCATTATGTAAGGTCTCCATTTCTTAAGTGCATGTATTCTTGCCAACATTTCCTTCTCATAAATACCATTGTGTAAATACTTTCCTTTGATTGGACAACTTTCGAAAGCAATGTGTCTTTCTTCTTACGTTAAAACATCACTAATTCCATTTCCTAATGCATCATATTCCATAATAAAGGGGTTTTTCAAGTTTGGCGTAGCTAAGACCGATGTGTGGCAGATTACCTCTTTAAGATGTTCAAAGGCCTTTGTTGCTTCTAGAATCCATGAAAATGCATCTTTCTTCCTTAATGCTGTTTTCAGAATGTCTTCGGTCTTAATTCTTTTTTGATAATATCGTGAACGAAGATCCAACTTGGTGAAGTAAATTAATCCATGCAATTCATCCAATACTTCATCAATGACATGAATGGGAATTTTATATCTAATAGTGATTTTATTGAGCTCTCTATAATATAAACACATGTTCCATGACCCATCCTTCTTGTGCTCAATACTATTGTAGCAAAGAAAGAACTTTGACTAGGTTGAATTATACGAGCCTCTAGCATTTCTGCAACCATACGTTCAATTTCACTCTTTTGGGCATAGGCATATCTGTAGGGCCTGATGTTTGGAGGAACACTTCTTGGAATCAAATGAATAGAATGATCATGATCATGAATAGGTGGGAGGCATTTGGGAGTCTCCAATACCTTGGAATGATTGTCCAAGATGTTTTGGAGATCTAGAGAAATATATGATTTCGATGTGGGAACCTCTAGTGAACATAATTGTATTATTACGCCTTGTTTTTCTTTCTTTAAAACCTTTTTCAGTCCGTTAGAGCTGATTATCTTTCCGAGTTTCCTTGTGATACCCCTTAATTCAACTTCCTTTCCTTCCGAAGAAAAGTTCATGAGAGGTTCTTGAAAATTAAAAGCTATTGTACCCAAGGATTGTAGCCATTGGACACTTAGTACAACATCAACACCACACATTGGAATGGAAAGAATTTGGCTATTCAATACATATTCTCCCATGGATGGCTTCATGTTATGGGACGTTCCAGAGAAATTTATGGTTCCTCCACTTGCAACCATCACTTGACACCCTGGTGCTGGATATAGGAAGCAATTCAATTCTTTGGCTATCTTACAAAGAATAAAATCATGGGTACTGCCTAAATCAATCAACATTATTACCTTTTTCTTCTTGATATGTCCTTCTGTCTTGATAGTATGAGGAGTGGTAATTCTGACCGATGCATTACAAGATATGATTGGATTTATTTCTTCTTTGTCGATGTGATCTTTCACTTCTTGAAACATTTTCTTCTTGATATGTCCTTCTATCTTGAGAGTTTGAGGAGTGGCAATTATTTCCAATTCTTTACAAGATATGGTTGGATTCATTTCTTCTTTATCTGGGGTTGGTTCCTGGTTTATATCCTCTTCTTCCGATGTTTCTTGATCCTTTTCTTCCTCCTCTTCACAATCTATGTAAAATAATTTCTTCTGAGCACACTTATGACCTTTAATGTATTTGGTATCACAATTGTAACAAAGCCCTTTTGCTCTTTTTTCTTCCAATTGTTGTGGTGTCAACCTTGTAGGTTGTGGAAGGCTAGGAGAAACAAAATTTCCATCTTTATAGTTGTGAGGGGTAGATTTCCTTTTTTCCATTATTTTTCTTTCCAGTTTTCTTGCCAACCTGAATGACTTCTCCCATGAATCAGGTTCCCAGAGATGAACCTCATGTTGAATGCTATCTTTTAAAGTCCCTATGGAGACATCAATCTTATGCTTCTCTGGAATATCATTTTCCCTTATATTCAATTTTTGGAAGTCTTCAATGTGCTCTACCATTGAAAACTTTTGTTTGAGATTTAGCAATTGGTTAAAGAAGGTGTTTCTCTTTGTATCCTCATAATGTGCTATCATTTCCTCTGGTAAAATTGACCACATAACAAGTGGTTTACGAGAACAAAGCCCTTTATACCATAAAAATTGGTTCGGTTCTAAATATAAAGATGCAATACATACCTTTTGCAATAGTTGCACCTCATGTAGATCAAAATATTGTTGCATCTATAGTATCCAATTTACAAGATCCTTGCAATCAAACTTCCTCATATCATCTTTTCTTGATTTTAGGAGCTCGATCTTGAAATGAATGTAACTATGTAATTTCAGATCTCCAAGTTCTAGAATTGTGTCCTACAGTTTCCCTTTGAGTGCTCTTTCTAACCCCACAAGTCTGATCAAGATTGGATTTTGCAAAGAAGAGTTATGTGAAATCTCCCACGATGACCTGATTATAGACTAGTTCCATTGAGAGCACTTGTACGAAGTTCCACGTGTCACTGTTTCAACCTTAGGACATGAAACAAATACACATAAGACTTCAGTCTGTCCTCTTCCTTCAACTTCTTACGAAATTTCAGTATGATGCTCAAAGAGAAAGTTATGACAATTTTCCCAAGGTCACATGTTTAGGATGTAATTCGGGAGCCTACAGAAACCCTAAATGTCTTGGACTGTATCTCCTAAAATATAGTGAAACAAGATCTGAAATGAACAATTCTTACATGATACAAATGAAAAGAGCTCATTTCTATATATAGGAGTCTAAGGGGCTATAATATAATTAGTGTCCACATAACAATAATAATGTAAGGGAACAATAATAACAATAGTGGGCTTCCATGGGGCACAATAATAACAATATCAGCACAACATGGGCACAACAATATAATAAGGGCGATGCACTAAAAACAATAAGGAGTTACACTAGTAGTATCGGAACCTAGCAATATCATAGTTGGTCACAAGCATTACAAAGTATCTCTATCCTCGAGTCATCATTTGTCATGGTTATGGGTCATCCACAAACTCACACTTCATCGAAGTCCATTTGCTAGGCTGCACACTATCAGTATCATAGTTGGTCACAAGAATTAATAGGTATCTCTATCCTTGGATCCTTTTTCAGCATGGTTATGGGTCATCAACAAACCCACACTTCATCGAAGTCCATTTGCTAGGCCACACACTATCAGTATCAGAGTTGGTCATAGGTATTACAGGGTATCTCTATCCTTGGATCTTCATTCATCATGGTTATGGGTTAACCACGTAAACCCTTCTCTGCAGTGGCTCTTAATATTCAAAAAAGGCTTTGCAGGATGGAACTTCATGCAATGGGGACCATTGCTTCTTAAGGAGGGAGGAATGATCTGAATGGAAAATGGCATCAATCCATGGTATTCATCCACCCATTTTATTCTTCCACGCATGGAATTTACCCATGGTATTGTAAGTGACATCCACCCATGGTATTGTGACATCCACCCCTGGTATTGTAACTGAAAAATACTATAATTAAAAGGTCACATTTTGTAAAAGGATAGTTTGTCTACCACAATGTGGATTTTACAACTATTCTTCGTTTTAATAAAAAAAATTGTTTGCGGTTTGTTTATTGGGAATTCTCCTCTTTTTCTTCTGACATTTTAATTTTTTAGTTCTTGGGGGCCTCTCCCCCAAAATCCATTTCAATCTTTTAGATCTTCCCCCGCCCCCCCCAAGATCTGGATCAGATGTTCGAGAATGCAAGTGTAGAAGAGTCCTAAACACAAACTCATGGCCAAAGTTCCTCAAGTTTGTGAAGTTATAGTATGGACTAAGCATTTGGCCCCAAATGATTATTGTAGAGGAAACATAGGAAAATGAACAATACCTGGTGATTCCTCTTATTATTGTTTGGTGATGTGGCATGAGTATGTGGCCAACAAAATTCACATAGGTGGCACTGGTTGGACTGAGGTGATGATGTGGCACGTTAAACCAGTGACACATGGTAGGAATATATGGAGTCATTGGATGGCCAGGTGGGACGAAATCAAGTGATATGTGAGACCAATTAGATGTTTCCATGTGTCATAATGATGTCATCATGAAGAAGGCATTGACGGTAGTGGATGATTTCTAAAAACAATGGGATTCCTTCCAAAGGTCAATTTATAAATTGATCTCTGGTTGTATAGAATTTTTGGGATTATATGAAAGAATGGATAATGGGAACCTACAAGAGTTAGTTTGGTATTTTTCAAGTTGAAATGGTTTGCTAGAGCACAATAAGTAAGGAGGACTAAAATTAAATAGGAGTGAAAGAACGTCAAACATAAAGGATTTGGCCAAGTGGTGCAATCACCTATAGTCAAGATTTGGAATTTAATTCTATTATTGAAATCCAAAGGATCTATTGCATGATCATATATGGTATACTATGTGAAATAGAAAATTTGATTGACAATCACATGTGATGGATAACAACTCAATGAGAAAATACTGGGTGATTGTGAGTGCATTCTTTCTCTTAGGAAAATTTAGGTGGATGTTCTATAATGGTAGTGTGGCCCAGGAGGAGAAAAAAACAACACCGCAGTTGGTGAAAATTGAATGGTTATCCCATTGAATATAAAATGCAATGATAAAATAATTGCAAAATTGCATCAATAAACTCAAAAAAGAAAATGAATCTCATCCTCTAGTCCTAGAAGAATAAATTAGATGCAAAATCCATGAAAGATCGGAAAATTATAAGAAATGGTTGGTGATCCCATTAATGGGTTAAGTTGGTTCCATTAAAGAAGAGAGAATGTGAATAAGAAGTAAGTTTGCTGAGGCAATAAAATGAACTAAAGGTAATATTGCTAAATACTGGAGGATAAGACAAAGAGCCATACTAAATGATTGACTCAAGACATGGGATAAATTAATGACAACTCTTCCTAAGCCATATGTATGCTCATAAAAGTATTATTGTGCAAGTGTAATGGTCAGAGAGAATGTAGTTGAAGAGGGAAACTACACAATAGGCATTCTAAGTTAGGAAAAGAGAGACCAAAATATTGAAAATTATGAGGTTTTGTACTATGTAAAGAGATAGAGTGTGTTTTCTCTTGAGGGTTGTTCAGAACTACACTGAGCATAAGTATCTATGCAAAGATAGAGTGCTATAGAAAAATGAGAACATGTTGAGGTTGTGAGTGTCGCTAAAGGAGTCCAGAAAGGAGATGAGAGTGTAAAGTCATTGTGTGTGCCCGTATAAGAGAATAAGCTAAGTATATTGGAAAATTTTGGTGGAGGTTGCATAAGAGGAACAATTGGTTCATGTGCATATCTTAAGTCATCGTAATAGTTTGTGAGGTTTGTAAGATCCTATAGGGTGTTGCGCTAATTTCGGTTATGTATCAAGTTGAGTGAGAGAGAAATATGTGAGTAGTAAGTTCTTTGTGAAGAGAACTTGTTAGCACATATAACATTTTTTATAAATTTTGTAAACGATTTATGGTTTTGGGGAAAAAATGGGTTTTCTAAAGTATTTATGGTCTCAAATTTATAGCAGGGGAAAAGTTATTTTTAGAAAAAAATTAGGTTTAGCTCCAATCTCCAAGTCAAATTTTCTATGAGAAGCCCACACACTAAATTCCACCAAGAAACAATTATCAAGTCAATACAAAGCCCAACAAATCAATTTCCAAGCCAAGTAGTATGGAGGAACATAACATTATGCATAATGCGTCAACTAGGGATATAACCAATAGTTTATATGAAAAACAAAGAATCATTTTCATTCATCAATGTGGGATATATCATGTAGATGAAAACCAAATAACAGCCATGTGTGCAATGGATATTGTAAAGTATGTCCATCAAATGTTAAAGAAAATATGCATGCCAGTATTCATCATAGGTTAAAGTTAATGAGAAAAAGTATGAATTGAACTCACTGAAGTTGAACACTAAATATTACCATGTAAACCTCAAACGATACAAGTATACTTAATACCCAAATGGCAACACTCACCAGTAAATCATGACAAAGTACCCAGTGCTATGAAGCACCCAAGTGTTGATGTGATTTCCAAGTTCACTAGGTGATAACACTTATGCTATTGAAGATGCAGATCTCAAAGAGACTAATCAAACCACCATTTCTTGGTATAACATTATCAAGTAGAAGACCAACACTTCCATATTTCAAGAGATTTTGTCAATATATTTAGCAATCATATTTTTCATTTGAAAACTAAGTTGATAGTGGGACCTGGAAGCAAAATTAGTAGTCATATGGTTTATTCAAGATTCAAGAGTCAGTTTAAGAAAGAAAAGAGCTTGTGTATAAGTGGGAAAGAATACAAAGGGTTTGTTGAAGAGAAGTGGCATAAAATCAAGATATTGAATATTACTTCTAATTTTTCTTGCAGAGAATACTGATTAGTTGCAAATCTATTGCAACAAGTTTGATATTATTTTATATGTCATATTGTTAAGGGAGCCTTTTTGGACAGTTTTTTCATAGCATGTGAATTGTAAGCTCTATAAAGTATATTATTTTAATTTAAGATGGGTTTTGAATTTGAGAGGGATCCCTATTGTGTAAAACTCCCTTTGTAATGTTGATGGAAAATTCTCATGACAAAAGTACTTGAGCTTTCTGAAATCAAAGATTCATGTGTTGGTATTCTATAATTAGTCTCCTTAGTGCATGTTGTCCTTATGTGATTTTCACCAATATTTATATTCATGTTTGAATGAATATACATGAATATGCAATTCATTTGTTGATTCTATCTATTCATCACATTCCAATATTGTCATGTTTTCATTCTACAGTCAATTCAGAATTTATCCTTTAGAGATATTCTTCTTTGATGGATTATATTTCCTTTTCAACTTTCACACTTAAGGATCCAATTATGGATTAGAATTCTAGCTACCTTCCCTCTTAAATAGGATTTCTCTATCCATGATTTCTTTGAGAATTTAGATTAAAAATGGATTATGACTCCATGCCCAATGGTCCTTTCTCTTTCCCAATCAAACCCTATCAAACCCTAAAGTAAAAAGAATTTAGCCATTGTTTCATTACATGACTATTGAAAGTTGGTAGCTCATGGATGAATTTCTAAAAGTAGAAATTCTAAAAATAGAAATCCCCAAGTATAACTTTTCAAAAATAATGAATCACTTTGCATCAATTGGTAATCAAGTATTGTTAATGGGAAATCCCTTTTGATCACCAATCAATCCTAATAGTTCAATTTCGACTTAATCATCAATATTATCGTTATTATTATTATTAAAAAGAAATTAAAGTATCTTAATGATGATACTCAATCATGTCATACATAACTTCCCTCAATTAATGGATATGTACTCTCTCTC
The DNA here is from genome assembly GCA_000404065.3 of Pinus taeda. Lineage (NCBI taxonomy): Eukaryota > Viridiplantae > Streptophyta > Pinopsida > Pinales > Pinaceae > Pinus > Pinus taeda. Next base: position 16,621 of record APFE030468881.1, read on the forward strand.
TTAATGGATTTATTCATCTCTCTCTTTAATGCTCTTACACACCTCTTACACTCTCTTACACACATTAAAGACTCATAGGAATATTCCCCTTACACATTTTTAATGCAAAAGTTACACTTCTCTCCTAAATGCATAAGTTACACTCCTCTCCTTTATAGCATAAGTTACACTCCTATTTTGGCATATGTAACTCCTCCTTAGGGCATAAGAGTTACTCCTTCATGAATTTGACCTTGTTTCTCTTCCTAGATATTTGTGCCTCTCATCCTCACTTGATACACTTACTTGTGCTTGTGAGAGGAGAATTCAAAGTTGACAAAAAGAGAATTGGAGAGATTATAGGATGTTTGGGGGAGAGAGAGAGTCTTGAAGAGCAAAAGAAGATATTTGAGAGCCAAAGTTATTCAGTGTTTTCCCCAACTACTGCTATTAGAATATTCTTCATATTTGGGTGAAATTCTTCATTCAGTCATTTTACTTTGTATCTTTGCTAAACAATTGACTTCTAATAGAAGAAGAATCTCGTTTGGATTTCCCCTTGTGGGTTTTTCCCTAGTTATTGACCTAACTTATGTGTGTCCCATTGACTTCTTGGCTAACTTCCATAGTTGTTATGGTTTAAATGTTTATGTTCTATATTTAATTACCTAACTTATTTTGCAGCTTAAATAAGTTACGGATTTAATTGATTGTAATAACATAGAACATCATAACTTCAACATGGTATCAGAGCTGTGGGGAAGACAATATTAAGAATATAAGCTCCATTTGTAGCTCTCTTTCTACTAGAATATCTCTTATTTTCCACTCCACTTCCATCCTTTTTTTTTTTTTTTTTTTTTTTTTTTTGAAATATATCTTGTTATCCGCTCAATTTGTAGCTCTCTTTCTGCTAAAATATATCTTGTTCCTCCTTCTACTTGCTGCTAATTTACTGTTGGAATATCCATTCTCATTTACTATTGAAATATCACTTGTTTCCCATGATTTCTTACAGTTGAAATGTTATTTGTTACTCCTACTCGATGCTGAAATAAGAATATATTATTTGTCCTATTTTCTACTGAAAGCAACCAAAATCATAGTACTTTCTTGTTTCTACTCTTTCTAGTTTATCTCTTGCAGATTCTTGTGACAATTAGTTGGTTGATAATGGTTCTTCAAGGAACTTTACTAGTTATAAATAATTTCTCTCAAATCTATTTGAGAGGGGGGAAAATCTAAAAATTATACTACATATACTATAAATGGATTTGGTTCTGTTTCTTTTTAGCTAGACCAAGAAGTTTTGTATGAACCTAGTTTAAAATTAAGTTGTTGCATGTGTCTAATAATTATGGTTTTGGTATTTTTTGATGCATGTAAAAAGAAATAATAGTTTTACTTTTGTTTATGAATGTGAAATAAAGTGTTGTCTTGAAAAGAAGTAGAATCCATAGAAGGTTATGAAAGAATAACTGGTGGAAATTTAATGTTGAACATAGATTGTTTTTTATTCTCTCACATTATATGATAAAGGACATAATCTTATGTGTTTCAGTAATTTTTATATTAGATTTTACTGAAAATAGTCGTTGTAGGTAAGGATCATGATTTTTTCAAAAGATGGAATGATAATTTTCTAAACTAAGCTCTTTTAGAATGATCAAAGATGGATTATATCTAATATCATTGCAGACAAGGAAGTCAATATCTATAATTATTATTACATGTCTTCACTATGGGATCAAGGGTGGGAGATCTTTATTAAACTAATGGTAGAACTCCATGCATTGATTCATGAAAAGTAATAATCAATGTAAATAGTGGAACCAAAATTTTACTCATCTTCACTATAAATCATTACCTCATGTGAAAATGATGGATTCTGAAATGCCTGAGATTAGAGTGGATCATGATGGATTTTTCCAAGTGTTGTTCAAGGAGATGCATTTCTTCTACTAATGATATATGATTTGTGGAAAATGGTAACTTATAGAGGTTGGATGAAGAGGGATCTAACAATAAAAAATAATTATTTTCAAGTCTTTTGTTGTTTCTTTGTGTCACTACTCTTGTTTATATTTATCTTTATATATCATTGATTATTCTTCTTGCATTAGTATTTGAATGATTCTTTGACTAACTTCTTGATGAGAATGTGATTAAGAAAAAGAGATCTTGAAGATCATGAGGGTGTAGTATAGTTTAGGAAGAGTAAGAGGAAGATGGTGGAAGGATAATGGAAAATCCACTCTCACTTCTAGAAAAGAAGGAAATATCTACCTCATCACAAGGTATACTTTCATTATGTTTATTTACTTTATTAATATTTATCTTAATCCTCTTCTAGGATCAATAGGTACATTTGATGAATGTGAGAACCAAGTCCTTTGTATCCATATTGATCCTAAAGTCGAGCAAGTGCTCAATGTATACCATGGTGGTCCTTGTGGTGGCCACCTCTCTGGAATGGCCATTTCCCATAAAATCATGCATGTCAGGTAATTTTGGCCTTCTCTCTTTAGTTTTTGCATTACGACAGTCAAACTTTGTCCCAATTACTAGTTATACGCCCCTAAGGCATGAGCTCCACCTGCTCCCCTCCATCCTATTGTGGTAGTCCGTCCTTTCTATAAATGGGTTGTTAACTTTATGGAGTGTCAACATCATCTGCTAATAACCACAAGTATATTATTATGGTTGTCGACTATTTTAGAAAATGACCAGAAGTCATGCCAATGTTTAATAATGTTGCATCAACTACAACCCTATTATTTTTTAACCATGTTATCACTCGATTTGGGGTTTCGAAACAATTGGTCTCAGACCATGGCCAACACTTTGAAGATGAGATATGGCGTGAGCTATCCTCTCTGTTGGGATTTGAGAATAAATATTCATCGTCTTATTATCCCCAAGGGAATGGCGAAGTTTAAATTGTCAACAAGATCATTAAGACTATGCTTCAGCGGACAGTGAATAAACATAAGACAACTTGACATTTAATATCTTCCCTACTTTCTGGGCCTATATAAATTCTATCAAGACCGCCACCAGTTTCACTCCTTTCCACCTTGTCTTTAGAGAGGAGGCAGGTTTACCAATCGAGTGTGAAATCCCTTCCCTTCACCTTGCCACTGAGCTCCTCCCAGACACCGAAACCTTAGAAAAATGACTCATCATGATGGAGCATGCTTATGAAGACCGTCGTGTTGCATTACAAACCACCAAAGTGGCTAAGAAATAAACCAAAGTCGAGTATGACCGCAAAGTCCATCCTCGTACCTTCCATGAAGGTGACCTTGTTCTCATGTATGCCCAAGCTCATGATGTCCTGGAGCATATAAAGTTTTAATCGTTATGGATAGGGCCTTATATCATTCATAAGTGTTTGGGCAAGGGGGCCTACCTATTAGAGGATCCAAAAGGATAAATCCTTCCCAATCCTCGAAATGCAATCTACCTCAAGAAATATTACCCATAACATTTCCCGCTGAAATGCGTGTATATATTTATTTCTTCTTAAATTCAGGTAGTTTTTCATCCTCCATATTCTTACACACTGTCTTCTAATGTATTTCACATGGATCCATCATCCACACCTTATATCGGTCTCGCTAATGGTGCGAGTCACTTCACTGGGAATCTTGCCTCGGTATCTTGGGCCATTTTTCGCCCCCTTGCATTCATTAGTCCACTCCAATGATGTTTGCATGGGATCTTCCACCAATAACCAAGCCAAATATGATGTTTTGATAGGATTTTTAGAAAATTCCCTTGACCATCGCATCCTTCGCCTTCATTTTTGTCTATATTCCTTGCTACTTGTCATGCAATTGAATGGCATTTATCGTGTGCATAATCCTGCCTATTTAGAAAATATCTACTTGTTAAGGTTTTAATGCGTGAATTTGAATCCATTTCATTCAATCATATGCCTAGAGCCCAAAATCAGTATGTAGATACCATTGCAAATAACATTCTAAATTGCCATTTATCACATTAAGAAGGCATCCATAAACACATGGTGAACCATAATCGTCACACACAAAAAAAGGTGCATAATCATAAATATTTGTCATCATAAAATGCTTTGAGTCCACTAGTAAAATACATCTGACATGCTCACTAGCATGTTTTCATCAAACAAAAATGGAGACCCAGATGTCCCTATGCCTAGTCACTATCAGCTGGATATTCCCAGGCCAATGGCTCCATTCCCCCAGCCTGTAGATCTCGTATGACCATACTGGTCATTGTCGTGTGCTGCATGATTCCTTGCCACTCTGGGGAAAGACCCGTACACTCATTTCTATACTAATATTCTAGCTCATGTCATCCCCCTCTATCACCCCAATGAGTAGTATGTCACATCTACACCAAAGATCCTCTAGTAGAGAACCATCATTGCATCTTTTTCATGATGAGGTCCCCCCCTTCTCTACAGCCCTAAGAACTGTGGCTCCTCCTGCGTATCTTGCCTACCTCACTAGTGCTATATCTACATACCACAAAGTTTACAAATCAATACCACATACACATATTTCTTAAACTATAAATGCACCAAATATATAGTGACTTTCACTTACCATCTAGGCCCCATGCTTGTCCTGGTGGAAGTGGTAAGTCAAGATCCCCCTAATAGCTCATGCCACTGTATGGATAATCATCTATGTATAGTGGAATCTAGTACCAATGAGAGAAAAACTCATGTCAAAACACTTGTCTGACACCCCCTCAACCTCCTTGTACTAGTAGCTGCCCCCAGTGGGGCATCCTAGGCTCTTGTGGGCCCCCATCATGGATTTGAACATGAGGTTGTATAGTGGGGATCTTCTTAAAGAAGAGTGAGCATAAGACTGTCCCAAATGAACAACTATCATGAATCCCCCCTCTGCATAGTGTAAACTGTCATCAATGAATACAACAATATCTTGACCCACCCATAGTAGGTCCCTCCTAAAAAACTTTCCACCAACATCATCTGCCCTCTAGTGATATGGTGGAAGGCATCGCTACCACAAATCCATAGCACTATTGTGGCTATAGATCACATATCAAACCTCTCCAAGTCATCAACCTTGATGGTTGTGCCCTTTGCATGACTACCCCATACACAATGATGCTCAGTAAAATCATCAATATGCCTCCCATGAGGCAGCACTAGATGTATCTCCCCTATCACCCCCAATGGGGGCAGTCTTGTCAAAAAGTATATGTCTTGGATCATGAGCTCAATCCTATGCCCTTTTACTACAAATACCTCATGATCTGGGTCCTCGTAACTCACTATATTCGATAACAAGGGCTCCATTGAATCTTAGCATGGAGGGCCTCAAACTCTCATTCTCACCATAATATATTTAACTCTACCATACTTGTAAGACATCATTATGTTTTACCAGTCAAGAGTGAAAAATAAATTCATGACAAAACTCAGCTTCAGGGTCTAGTAGGCCATCAGTCATGCCCATCTTCTCTGCCCAAAGCACAATTCTTTTTACTTCAAAACTATGGTGAACACACTTGTGGGCCCCATTTCTACACTCTAGAGCATAGATCAGGCCCCAAAATGTGTGTTGTGACTGTAAGGATTAGCATGGATCCCCAACAAGTAGTTCAAGCCCTAATCTAAAAATCTAAACCACTAAAAATGATGAGTATGGCTAGGCCACCTACCTCCAACTTGTAGGTCCTGATTACAAAAATCAGTTTGTCATCTATAATCTCCACGAGATTTAGGGCCTTCTCCTCCTCTCCAAATTGTCCACAACTCACTATGCAAATGAATGGATTTGGAGACAAAATCCCTTTTATTGGAAAAACACTAGTTTTTTCTGTCACTCATTACAACCAAATCGTAGCTCAGTGTGACAAACTGTCAACAACAATGGAAATCTCTCACCTAGTTATAATGGGTCTCTTTTTGTTTTTGGTAATTTGACACTTCACCCAGAAGCCATTTCTTTCATGAGTTCTCACTTTGCCGCCTCCTAAAACCAAATCTCTTCACTTGAGCTATCCATACTCTCATACCAATTTACCTTTGCATTGATTGACTCACAAGTCAATTTTCATCATGAGTGGCCATCATTTACTCATGTTTTCATGGTCCCCACCAGGCCTCTCCCACATGGCAGGATCATCGAGTCATCCTTGTTCAAATCATCTGAGATGTGTCACCCTTATGCTTATGGTGTTTGTTCTGAGTGCCCATTTGAGTCCCATTACAGTATTTCATGCATCTTTGTGTCACATTTCTCTCATTTTACTTATATTTGGTCCCATTCCTTTTTCTTTTTATCTGTTGAACCCCATTTGAGTCATCGACCATCCCCTCTTGAATCAAGTCAGTCGCTGTCAGGTCAACCACTTTTTATTATGCTTTGACAAGCGAAGTCGTTAGTTCGTCATCCATCTTATTTCCTTCCATCATCATCCATGGTGTTAGTCCATCATTCTGATCTAAACTTAAACAGGAATGCAACAACGCACATATTTAAAAATAAACACAAATATGTAGTAGAAAAGTACTTCATTTCATTAATAGAAAAATACTTAACTATGCTTACATACAGAATGGAAATAAGATAACTCGAGTGATGGTAGCTTATCTCTGAGAAGAGATGTACTATGTACATGCCTCTAAACTGTGTTAAAATGAGGCTCAAGGCCCTCTTTATTATTGGAAAACATGAGAAAACCATAATCTTAGGAGATGTAACACCAAGACTTTATGGACCCCGTTGGGGTTAGTTGGGCAGTCGACTTCCTGGGGTTGTAACTTGATCATATTATCTATATTTAGAATATTTGATACCTTTTTCAAAAGGTCTCTCAAAGTACTATAGGTTTCACTATAGGCCCTTGCCTATGGATATGGGTCATTCGCGAATGCCAAAAAAAATTCCATTTAGGGGGTCAAAATCGCTCTAGAAGTTCAGGTCCTGATAAATTGCTAAAAAGACTAATGCATAAATGCGCAAGGAAATATATGAAAATAACTGGGGGTCCTAGGTGGAATAGGTGGGTGGCCACCAATATCCACCTGGATCATTCCTCCCCCCTTAGGAAGTAATGGTCCCCATTTCATGCAGAGCCTCCATGAGGTGAGGAACTTTCTGGTGAACCCCTCGCCCTTGTGAACCACTGGCACTAGTGAAGGAGTTGGATTTCTTTGACAACTTGATATAGCTGTATCTTCTATTGGAAAGTGTTCTTGATCTGTGGTCCCATGATCTGATCAGTTGTGGCCTGTTCCATGTAGTGTAGGTTGAGCTTTGTTGATGTGAATATTCTGCAATGTCATATGTGTCTAAAAATGGTGGAAACTATGGCCAAAGGCAATCTACATTGAACACTGTATGCAGACCAAGGAATGGTGGGATGTTGAGTTCAAAGGCATTATCACTGATGGCCTTGGTGATGGTCTATGGTCCATATGGAGTGGGTCAAGCTTGTGGTGGGGTCTAGCAAGGTGCTCCTTTTGTAATTGTAGTCAAACTTTGTCACCCACCTCGAACCTGTGTGAAACTAGATGTTGATCATGGAATTTCTTGTACTTAGCATTGGATTTGTCCAATATATCATGGAACTACTGGTGGATGTGTTCAATGCACTCAATTGAGTTGTTAGCCCTCTCAAATTTGGACTGAATGGGAGCCAAATCTACCTCAGTGGCTACAAATGGTATGGCCACATCAATGGGGAATAATAGTTGAAATCCCAACCCTACCTAAAAGGGACTTTGTCCTATTGAGTTATGGAGAGCTCTGTTGTAGTTGTGCTCGACATAGGGGAGACTTTCATCCCATGTGCATGGATGCTTCGAGTTGTACATGCACAAAATTTCGACGATCATCTTGGGGACAACCTTTATTTGGCCATCAGTTTGAGTATGGAAAGTTGTGGATTTAGTAATGTTTATATGCAGCATTGACCAAAGACTTGAGCAAAATGCACTAAGGAATATTCTATCCTGATCTAAGAGAATAGACTGTGGGATCCCAAAGTGTACCCCTACTCACTCAAAGAAGAGCTTGGCAGTGCCCTCTATTGTGATACTCTTCTTGTAGGCCACCATGATGTCCATCTTAGAGAATTTGTCGATGACCACGAAAATCCAATTATTTTCATGCTTAGTAGAAGGAAGGACCAACATGTAATCTATGGATTAGGAGTAGGTAGATGGGTATACATGCCTTGATTCTTTATGGTTAATTTGGTAATAGAAAATGTGGTGCAAGATATAATGTACTTCACAACATCTTGACAAAGTTTTGACCAATAGAAATACTTCTACGATATCACCACTATTTTCTCTACTCCAAAATGTCCAACGACCTGATGTGTCCCAGGTGGGATAATAGTGCATCGTGAAGGTGAAAATTTGTAACTTTCTTATCTTCCAGGAGTGTTTGGTATATGTTGTCGAATTCTGAATCACTCTTGTAAATATGCGGCCACCCCAATGTCTCATTCCCACAAGAGTCGAGCACAGTGATCAGCGCCATGACCGATGGTCGGATGAGACAATCACCAAAATTGTTGGTGATGCCTTCTTATACTTAATGTTCAAATGAAATTGTTGGAAATAGGTGGACCATTTATGATGGTGATCATTCTACAACTTCCCTTGTTTTTGTATGAACTGTAGAGGTCAGTGGTCAGTGTGGATGACCATTTCCCTCCCCATAATGTAATGCTTACGTAGACAGTAGGCGTACACAATGGAATACATTTCTTTTTCGTAAGTAAGGTAATTTCAGACTATGTCTGAAAGTGTCTCACTATGGTAAGCCATTGGATTCCCATGTTGAGTAAGAACCACACCAATAGCATAATCAAAGGCATCTGTCTCAATCTAAAATGGTTGTTGCATGTATGGTAATGTGAGAACAAGTGTAGAAGATAGGTGATTCCTCAAATCGAAGAACGCTTGTTGTTGGGTTTCAATAGAAAAAAACTTTGCTTTCATTTCGCTCTTAGTGACTTGACATAAATTCCAAGTGATATGAGAGAACCCCAACACAAACCTACGGTAGAAATTGGAAAGACCCAAAAAGTTGTGGAGCTTTGTTAGAGTGGTTGGGGCTAGCCAATCTTGAATGTCGTGTATCTTGGATGCATCCACATGTACGCCCTTCTCATCAATGATGTACCCCAAATATTGAACTTGGCTCAGGCTAAAGGTGCATTTCTCCAATTTAGCACCCAACTTGTGTTTTGCAGGGTTTGAAGGACCTGCCAAATATGGTGGAGGTTCTCTTCTCAACTCTGGCTGAAGATCAAGATGTCATCTAAATACACCACCACGAATTCATTGGTGAAGGGTCGCAAGATGTCATCCATTAGTATCATCAAGGTTTCAGGGGTGTTTGTCAATCCGAATGGCATGAATAACCATTCAAAAACACCATCCTTTGATTTGAAGGCAGTCTTCCACACATCGGAGGGTTCGATAAGCACGTGGTGATAAATTGAATTCAAGTCAATCTTCTTCAAATATTTGGCCCTGTTGAGCTAGTCTAAAAGGTCATCAATCTGTGTGATTGGGTACCTATTCCGGATAGTGATCTTGTTAAGCACTCAATACTAAATACAAAGCTTCCAAGTCCCATGCTTCTTCTATACCAATACAATCAGACTCCCATAAGGTGATGAGCTTGGCCTGATGTGCCCTTTCTACACTAGTTCCTAAATCTGCCCCTTGATCTCATCGTTCACTAGAATGGAGCGTCGATAGATTAGTCCATTGGGTAGTGGTATGCCCGTGGTTAGTGGTGGGCCCCAGTATTGCTACAATAATGCTGCAACTCCTGGGACTCCCTTCTTTAATTTTATCAACCCGGTAGTTCGTAACAAACTTGGAAGCGACGGTGTTGTATGCACAAGTACTAGCTCTTGCCACAGTTGTCACTTGGTCAGCTGGCGCAAGTCTGCTAGGGCTTAAGCCAACTTCTATGAGCTCTGAGAAGAAGCTTTTTAACTCATGGATGGAAGCTAACTCGAAGGAAGCTAATCTACTTGCGGAAAGAAACTGAAAAGCTTGAAAGAAAACGCAAACCCTGGCAAACCCTAATTTTCCCAGCTAGCCCTACTGATGCAAGAAAGAGGATGCAAGCCACTCGGAGAGTTTCCATTGACTTATAAGAAGGTAAAATGCATGTGTGTAAGCCACTTCTATGGTAGAATCTGAAGAAAACATCTTTTTGTATTTTTTGAATAAGTTGTCAGAATTATCATGCATGTGTTTTAACTGTTTTTGACTGTGCAGAGGTGGATTGGCGAGAAGAAATGCTTGCAAGAGGCCGGGAAGGTTCGAAGAGGGGCTAAGGGGTCCCTAACACCCTTCTAGAGAGTTTCATAGAGTTTGGCTATGGAGAAACCGCTTTCGTGAGATTCTACAGGAAGTCTGTAGGGGTTCTACACGATGTTATGGAATTTCTACAAGATGTTTGTAATTTTCTACAAGATGTTCAGAAGTGGGATTTTGGAGGATGGATGGAGGAAGAAATATGAAGGAGTGGGTATGGAAGTGAGATAAGGGTGTGAGGAGGTCTAGGAATTGGGGAATGGAGCTGAGGAGTGGCGAGGATGGTTGGATTTGTTCAAGGAAGAGTGGAGCAATGTTGGAGAAAAATATGGGAATTAGGGAAAATTGAGAAAATGGAAAATGTGAGGCAAGAATCCCAGTTGTAGGATGGAGTAGGTAATATTGATGGAGTATGGGTAGATGAAGAAGTACCACAGGTTCTCTGGAAGTTATTTTTCGAATTGGACAAACGAAGACTTGGAAAATCAATGACCTAATTACTTTGACCTAATCTGACCTAGATAACAACAAAGAATAATTAACAGAAGTCTATTTGCAATGACATCATGTGAAGTAACTATGAAACTAAGCAAAAATGAACCTAAACATGCAAGCACAACTGATATCAACTTTGGCAAATGAAAATCTAACACTAATAATTGCATGGTGGAGCAAAGACAATGTTTTTGGTGGCAGCAAGGTCACCTTTGTCCCAACTCATGATCCCACTGAGGGAGAGGTGAGATCATAGGTGCTTGATGGCCTTTTTTTGAAGATATTCTCTATTATTAACCTATCAATTCAATCTAAACATAAAAAGACTTTTTAATCATCAAACACAATCTAAATAAAAAAACAAGATTTAAATCTAAATAGTAGATTTTATTCTAAGAATGCAGCAAAAACACATAAAGGTAAACAAAGGAGGTACTATGCACTTGAGATGGGCCCAATCCCAAGAGCTATAGCCTCCTAACAGAGATTAGAGCTGGTGCAAAGATGGATTCATCTTTATTTATCAAAAGAATAGTTACATTCCAAAAACTGTCCACAAGGAAAACTTTAAAATGTGTTGAAATGCAGAGCTAAACTACTGCCTAAAAAATGACTAAAAACCGAACTACAAACTAGCTAACTTCTACCTACAAAGTGACTAATTGAAATGAGGCCCTAAGCCTTCTTATTTATACAAATTGAGGACCCCAACAACCCTCTTAAACTTTAGGAACTCGACTTCCAAAACTTGTAGTTAACAACAACTTTACTAGCCCTTACTCGGCTGCCCTTGTGATAATCGATTTGGTGGCACTTGAAATCTGAGCTGAGAGTGGATAATTTGAGGTAAGGGCCCATAAATGAAGGGGACACCTTCCTACAAATCCTCTCCACGGATTTGGCTGCCAAGTGCTCATTTAAACCTTTGATTTTGTCTCCAAATTTACCAAAAAGACTGCATAAAGCACACATTAAATTTGTTGGCATAATGACTAACCCAATTCACTCTATTAGCATAAATATAATAAAAAACATGCAATAAACTAATGAGAATGGTGGATTAAGTCGAATTAGGAGGCTGAATGAGCCCATATAATTGTCCATTTTTGGGGTTCATCATCACCCCCTACTGAAAGTGTTGGTCATCCTATGAGAAACTAATATATCTCTTCATCTTTGATGGCCCTAGTGGCCTCTCTGTCATGCTAAGCTTCTGAAGTGATTTCCTCTTCTCGGTCATGAAACCATGCTTTTCTCCCTACTTCTTCCCACTGCCCATGCTCCTTTTCTTGTAACAGTTTTGTTAGTGCCTCAACCTCAGCCTGCAGCTTGTCCTCTCTTTGTTGTTCATCAGATGTTTCCTTGTCTTTCCTTCTTCCTCTGATTGTTTGGCTACTTTTTCCTCCAATTTCTTGGTCTCTCTTAGCTTAGCCCGAGTTTCCTCTAGAGAATTCTTATCTTCCTGTAGAACTGTCTCAGCTTTCTGTAGAACTGTATTTGAGTCCATCATGTTAATTCTCTTTCTCTAGGTGAAGGCTTTTGGCTTCCTCATTCATAGATGATGGATATATTTGAAGGAGACTCCTCCTTTTGTTTAGTTGTTGTGTCCTTAATGACAATTGGCTCCTTTGACTATGGCTGGGGTCTACCTGCTTTTATCCTCATGCTCCTTCTTGCCTTAAAATGCATGGAAGGGTCCCTTTTTTGGTTCCCTTTTTGCTGTGGAGATGTGCTTAAGGTAGCCAGCACAGCTGCTGGCTCACTGGCCAAAATATCGGGTCATTTCTCCTTTTGTTGCACTGTTTCCATACTTCCTGTAGAAGGTCAAGTGTTGACTGTTTTCAGGCTTCCTGTAGAAACTGTTTTCGGACTTCCTGTAGAAACTGTTTTCAGACTTCCTGTAGGAAATGTTTTGGCCTGTTTGGCTAGATGTCTCTTTCCTTTTAATTCCTGTGTGGTTGCCTTGGTTGAGCCCTCATTTCTTTGGAATTTTTCAACCCTCTCTTCTCTATTCTGCAATCGTTTTTCCTTGGGTGTTTGTGCCATTGTTCCTCCCACAGTTTTAGGCTTCAACAATTTGGCCTTTGCTCCTTTTCCTCTCTGTTCTTTCCTTTCCTGATTGTCTTTCATTTTTTCATCATTGGTTTTCTCATATTTTTCAATGTGTTCTTCTTCCTTGCCATCCTTTATTTTTCTTCAGCACCTCCACTATCTCATCAACATTAGTTCTTCGAGTATAAAGCCTTGTCCTCCCCGTCTTGCTTTTTTTTGGCTCCTTGTATTTCTCTTGATCATGTAAAAGGTCCCACCTGTTCATTGTATGACTGTACTATGACAAGCCACAAACTTACTGTTCCTGGTCGGTTAATTACATGCCTTGAATGGTCCAATCCTACGACTGATTTCCACCTTACACTTATTTCATCTCATTAGTCTTATGGTCAATTTTAAATCGCACCAATGTTTGCTAAACCTTCATTTGTACAAATTTGGGCACCTTCAATTAATCCTTCTAGCTGTAGCCAGTTGTTAGTTGCCAAGCCTAATCTGTCACAATAAACAAATTTTGCATTCCCAGCCTGATTTCTTTTAGAAGCACTCTCAAAGTATTGTTTCCCTGTTCTCGATTTGGACAGTTCCAAACTATCTTGGATCTGTGACAGAATCTTCATGTCTCTCCTTTGATGTGAGACTCTAATTCCATTCTCCAAGTACCCCACCAAATTTAAGATTTCCATCCCTTTACAATCTTGGATCACCTGCATCAAATTCTGATATGACACCTTACTCTGTTTTAACAATTATGTTCATGCCTACAAAAGACCCTGACCAAGTTTGTTCTTCTGTTCTCTTTTCCAGAAAACCTTCTTAATACCTGCAAAAGTCCATGTCCAAGTTTGCTCTTTTGTTCTTTTTTGGTAGAAAGAGATCTTAGGGACATTAAAAATTCTTCAACTATCTGGTTATGAAAGGAAGAGTTTTGCTTCTATAGACAGAGGACAGCGACCAAGTTTCCTTCTCAGGACACATTCAGATCTACAAATTTTAAAATTTTCACTCACAGGCCAGCTCTCACAGCTGCTTATGCCTTCCTTATAAGAGAATTTTAGAAACCGGAAATGTGGAGAAGAATTTTGATGCAGAAAAATTGAGAAATTCTATGCAACACACGGGCAAACTACTGTTTCCAACTTACAGGAAGAGTTATCTCTGACAATCCAATTCAAGACAGTTCAATTTACCACCTTTTCGAAACATAACATGCATGGAAGAGTTTTTTTGAGCCTACCTATCTCAGAACTCCAAATTCGACGAAGAAAAGTCCAGGCTTCCCTGCTTCTGAAAGTTGTGTTGTACTTCCTATACAACTTCTTCCTGTAGAACGACGATAAGAAGGAGGGTTTAAAAAATGGCCGAGAAAGCTTGGTTTGCTGCTATGGAGGTGGTATGGAGCTTGTTGCAGCTCCAGGGACGATGATAAAATTTAAACAACAGAGGTGAGAGTTCAATTGGTGGTTTTATGGAGATTTTCGTTGATGGAGGGTGAGCTGGCCAACTGCACATTGGCCCCATGCAGACTGTGGGTCCCCACTGCAGTGTTATTATTAACTATGTTTTCTCTACCTATAATCACGTCCATCAATCATGCTGAAGTTTAAACGGTCACCACTACGTGTTTCCAGATTTCCTCTTGAGATGGCTGAGCGCACATGTCGTATTCACACACCGAGCGCTGTGTGAACTAGATGAGGGTGGCCAGTTAGCTGGCCACTGATTTTTTTAACCACAACCATCTCATTGTTCACGCAGTTTTCAAATGACATTCATGCAATGAGAGGAACGAGTTTAGTCACGTACGTGGAAGTCGAATGTGGTTGCTGTGAGGTGCTGTGGCCTTTCCTTCTGCTGCATTTATTTTTTTCTGTGGTTGCATGCTATTTTGGTTGCTGATTCATGTCTATTTTTCTTGTGCAGGTGTCTTTTGGCCAGATCCAAGCTACAGGAATTTGTTTCCACATTCAGACTTGCACCCTCAAGCTGCTGATGTTGAATTTTTACAAGACAACGACTTATTTTCTCCATATCTCCCAAACGATAGACCGGATCGATCTTAAACTTTCTGAACATGTTTCTATCATCATTATGCACCTCCCATTGAAAACTTGTGGTCAAAGGACGCACGGATCTCAAGAAAAACTGAAAATGGCTGAAGCTTATAGAGGTCAATTTCTCGGAAACCATGCATCATAATCGGCTGAAACTGCTTGGGTAGGTTACAATCACCCATATGCATCTCCCCATGAAAGAGGTTTTAAAACAGATGCACGGATATGGATAAAATGCAAAAATGGTTGAAGGTGATGGAGGCTGATTTCTTGGAAACTGTGCACCGAAAATGGTTGAAACTCCTTGGGCATGTTGCCATCATCCTTGTGCAATTCCTCGTAAAACGGTTTTGTAAATGGATGTACGATTTTCACGTGAGGGGAAAAACAAATTTCTGTTCTATGTATTTTTGCTTCAAAGCATTTTGGAGGTTTTTTGTATGGTAAGAAAAATGAGCTTGGGCTGTGATGCAAGGATGGAAATGATGGAGAAGGATTTTAAAGATTGCAAGAGGACTTATGAACCCTTTAAGAAGCTATCATGTTCGCTAAACCGCCTTTTTGAAATCCATTTCTAGCTTCCTTTAATTTCTACAGGAACTTCCTGTAGAAGCACAATGAGGTAGAAAAAATGATGGAGAAAGGTGAGGGATGGAAACAGGGGTGGCTGCAGGCCTAACAAACAGATCCCAACCATTAGATTCGCCTCCAAAATCAAATTTGGCTTGCCCGAAGGTTCTATAGGATGTTTCCTGTAGAAATACAGAACTTCCTGTAGAAAGCCCAAGACTTCCTATAGAAGGTGGAATCTCGACCTGAATGTGATCAAATCCTAGGAAAGGCAAGTGGCCATGGAGGGAGTGTCTGTAGGGATGTCCTGTAGCGTAATACATGTTGAAAATAATACTGAGAGGGGGGGTGAATCAGTATTATCTAGTCCTTTTACCAAATCTTCCTTATTTTCACTTTGAATTATTTTTGCATATCAGTGCTATAAAATAATGAGCATGAACAAGAAAAACAGATAATCACATCAAAGAACACCAGATATAAGGAGGAAACCCAATGTGGGTGAAAACCACCTGCTGCAATATGTCTCTATCTTCTTTCAAATTAGAAACTCCTTTTACAATGGTCTTGTACAGGTGTAGTCCTTTGCCAGTACGCAGGCTGCAACCTGCAGAGAGCTACAACTCTCTCTCGTTTTCCAGTCTCTCCTGGAAGGGAGCTACAACCCCCTACTTCTTTTCAAGGATCACTTTTCATAAATTTTCAAACTGGATCCATATACATCAAATGATCATCAAGTACATGTAAATTACACAGTCAGCTGCAGTAACCAAAGCAACAATAACAGAACTGAACCCAGAACACCTTATCAACAGAAAAATTCAGTCAACAGAAGATCTTAAGACAGATACGCAGTTTTTCCTTTCACTGGCCTGCGTTGCTACGCACTTCACCCTCTTCTTCTCTGCATATACCCGCAGAGCTCCTTTTGCTCCACTGCGTGACCACGCACTGCTTCTTCTACTGCGATACATACAGTACGCACCCAAATACACTATCGCGCCGTGTACTTCACTGAAGCCACGCACCCAAAGACACTATCGCGCCGCGTACTGTTTCTGTGCGTACGCACCTGAACCTCCGTCGCTCTGCGTACCCACGCACTTCTCCTTCGTCGCCTCTGCGTACCCACGCACTTATCCTTCTTCTGCTCTGCATGCTCCCGCAGATCGCCTTCTTCTGATCTGTGTACCTACGTAAAGGCACCATTAAACACCTGCGTACATCAGATTAGGGCTGAATCTATAGATCACCAGTGTGCTACAGTTAGACGGATACTCAGATCTGATCAAGCGCTCGAGAGATCACCCTTCACATATTCGCTTTCCACTCCAGTTTCATATAGATCAAGCTTTTTGAAACAATAACCCAAATATTTCAGATCTTAAGATATTCAACCCAAAAGCATACACAAGACAAATGATCTCCTTTGCTTTATATAGGCAAGCTCTTCCTCAAATCAAGGATCATGGGGCTCAATAATAATAATAAAATAAAACAATACCACGGGCCAAAACCATGATAACTCAATGGCGTCGGTTAAATACCAAGGGTTAAACATAAGGAACCCCACGTGTGCGCGCTTTACTACCTTGAAATGTGTGCACTGGGGTACTCACCTCATGAATGGGTAACCTGCGTGTCTAGACGCGGTCCCTGTATGGCATACCTGCGGGTACACATCTTTTGAACTGTTCTCTTGCGTACTTCTTAATTCTCATCATATTGCGATGGGTGTTGCCATCAAGTAAAACATCTGTAACATATAACCATACTAGAAACATAATGCCAACAATCTCCCCCTTTGGACTTGATGGCAACCTCAAAAATTTCAGCGACATTCTCCCCCTTTGACATCAAGGGCAAAGGGTTATGCTCCCCTTAAGAACATTCTCCCCCTAAATATGAACCAGATCTATAAAGAAGAACCATAATCCACCAAACACCATAAATGACCATGAAAGAGATAGAGACATATTGCAGCAATATTCAGACCAACATCCATGATCTCCTTTCTGTACATCCTCCATAATGCCAACAATGCATTATGTGCTCCCTCTGAACATGTGCCATTCGAGCTTCAACCAATCCGCAAATCAGCAACTGTACGCATATACCCCAAATGAACCTTGCGTACAACCATCAAAAGAGATTCAACAAGATGATGCATCAACAACCCCCAGCTTTTGCCTGAGGTACTCAAAGGTCTCCCTGGGTAATGGTTTGGTGAGAATATCAGAAACTTGTTCCTTAGAAGGAACATACTCCAACTTGACCTTTTGTTCAAGAACTTGTTCCCGAAGAAAATGATATTTGATCGGTATATGCTTTGTCTTTGAATGCATGACTGGATTCTTTGAAATGTTGATTGCACTTGT